>JABCMJ010028548.1:0-12008 GCA_014822125.1 Arbutus unedo | reverse complement strand
CTTCGATTGAGCAATTTTAACCTGGAGGACAAACGCCGGTTGCGATCCTCCACCACTCACGGTGAGGCAGCAAATATGTTTTAAGGAGATGAATCCAAAAAACTCGGTTCAGTATCATATGGTTTACATTCTGTTTTTACAATTCATGGTTGTACTGCTCATTTCGATTATGTTTTGTGATTAATGTTTTAACGATCAATGGATGTATACTAGAATTCCAAGTATTAAGTCAGTGAATATGTAAGCAAAACTTACTAAAAAGAACATTATCCGGTTCAGAAAATACCATGAGGATTACTGTTTCCCTTTGCACCCTGCTGTGAGCGAGAAGACCGCTGGACGCGAGGAGATCCCTGCCTTCCATTCGCACCAGGAAGTGAGTGTCGCTTCTTCACATAAATGTCCTTGTCATTCACATCTGGGCTTGATCTAGGGGAGCTATTTGCTAGAGCTTTGGCTCTAGCAGATTCTGTAGCTTGCATGTAACTTGGGATAGAATTACTACTATTACTATCTCTTGGTTCCTGATCAACATCCTCATGTCTCCCTGAACCAAAAGAATTCCGTCGCTTCCCAGTTTTATGATCTGTATCCAATTTTTCTACACTACCCCTTGCACCCAAATCATGGTTAGGATTAGAAGGGGATTGCTTACCAGCTGAAAGAGACCTTCGTTTTCGGTTATATCCTCGTTTACCACTGCTAGTTTTATCACCTTTCACTGATAGCTGACTAGAAGGTGTTGTTTGGAATTCGGGGCCTGTCACGTGGCTTGTTGGAGATACCTCAGGCGATGACCTGTCCATATCATGATCTGGTGCCAACTCCATCTCAATCTGCAAGTTAGATGGATTTCTCTCTGGATTCTGCTCTTCAAGCAAGGAATCTGGAGCCGCAGCAGAACTGACGGGTTCACCACTAGAACCCTCGTACGGAATTGTCTCTGACTTCTGATTTCCCTGTAAGGAATCTATGGGTGTAACAGAAATGACAGATTCTCCATTGGCACCATCGGTAAGTTTCTCTGGCTTAACCGACATAAAATAGGGTAAATCAGATTCTGGGATTGAAGTCTCACCATTGGCTTCAATATCCACGTTTTTCGAGCTATTAGGATTGCTAAGCCCTACCTCTGAAACCTCAGCTTCATGTTCAACATCTATTTCTCCATCCTCAGACCCATCTGGGGAATCAAGAGTGGAAGAAATAGAAAGTTCAGTCCCAGACTCAGAGCGGCCAACTTTCACCTCTGAGTTATGCAAATTTAAGTTCTCTCTTGTCCCAATTGCATTTTCCATGGTAGAAGAAATTGAGTCTGAGTTTGATTCAGCTCCAAAATCTCTGTTGTAAGAACTGGTTGATCTGACTGAATTTGCAGTTGAACTTAGCCCTTCAAATTTTGACTGAACTGCAATAAATGCAGGATTACTTGCCTTTCTTGTTCCAAACGCAAACTTCTTTCCCTCAGTCTCTACTTGTTCAGGAGCAAAGCTTTTCCCAGATAGTATTGACTGTACATTCTCTGTTTCAGGCTTACTAGAATTTGGCTTGAGTTCCATCTGAGACTGTTCATTTTCTGTTTCAGACTTACTGGAATTTGGCTTGAGATCCATCTCAGAAATTAATTCTGATTGCTTAGTTTGACCAAGAAGCGACTCCAATGGGACCTCTTTTATATTTGACACACTTGAGTTCTCAGGCTGAGTTGGCTCCAGATTCTCACTCTTGGAAGATGAGATTGTTTGGCATTCTTGAAAGTCAGAGTTGTTTGACTCAGGAGTTATCAAATTTCCTTCACTTTTGGAAAGGACTATTGTTTCCATGATATTGGCCTTCATATCTGTTGACTCACAATCTTCAGATGCAAATCCAGTTTCTTTTTCCTGCCCCTGTTGCTCCATTGTTGACTCCACTTTCTGTGGTTGCTCAACTTCCGGTGATGAAACAGACATCCACCTCTCCAACCATTTCCAAGCTGAATCAGATCTAGAAGGATCACACTTTATGTAGATTTGTTTGGTCCTTGGTGTTGACTCCAGCAGCTTATGCAGAATAACAGGAATAGTTTCAGTCCAACGATGGCAGCGGGAGATCAATAACCTGCAATTTAGTTGCAGGCTAAGGGAAAGAAAGATACCGACAGATTACCTGATGAGCAAACTTGTTGCTAAGCAGCTTCTCAATGGAAATGTATGTTACAACTGGTTTGGTCACAGAGTTTCCCTTTCCCTGAAACAAGGGGACAGGTAGACCTAATAACGATGGCAGAATAAAAAGCTATTTGTACCAACACGTTGATGAAAAGATGGGATGTCAAAGCATGAGATATTGACATCAAATTTCACGAAATAGAAGTGACACACGACCCAGATCAAATGATACAAAGAACAAGAAAGTGGAAAGGAGAGAAACTTGCTTTATTCAGGCTCTTTGATCTCAATGCCTAAAGGCATTCCCTGAACCCTCATTTCAGGACTATCTCAAGCACTTCCAAAGTATTCGCTTAACTAAAAATGGAGTGCGATTATACCTTAATTCCATTTTCAAGTTATATTGCAGTTCATCAACAAAGCAAGATACGACGTACAATGCATAACAGATATTTCTTCCCCCTTTTGTGATGCACAGAAAAATATCAATTTAGCATGAGTCAATTCCACATAATGCAAATTTTGCAATAACAAAGTAACCACAAGTCAACATTTGAATATGACACCCTAATAAAGCATTGCCAAGACCTTTGAACTGCCATTCTCCTTCACATGACTCTGATCTAGTGTCCCTTCAGTACATGGCACTTCAGAAAGAAGGCGAGCACGACGTGCACGAACAAGAGCTTGCATTTTAATGATGGCTTGAATACAACGTAGAGTTCCCACAGCATGCCTCCGAACCAAATACCCACGAATGGCAGCTTGCAACTTAACTACATTCTTCAGCTTAAGCATTTCCTTTTGAGCCTGGCAAAGACATTCAACCAGATAATTTATAATTGCTACTGAACAGAAATACGAACACAATACAATGTGACAAAAGTGTATACCAAAAATCCCCTGATAGAAGCCTGGATGACGACTATAACCAATTCATCAGGTTTGACATCATAATTTTTATCATCCTCTGTAGCAACTCCGGTATCACGTACTCTTGAATTCACTGCAGTCGGTAATTGAGGTGTTTCATCTGTCCGTGGAATCACAGAGGTTTTCTCCTGGAAATTTGTTTTTGGTTGAGTTTGAAAGTTGGCAGTATCACATACTCTTGAATTCACTGCAGTCGGTAGTTGAGGTGTTTCATCTGTCCGTGGAATCACGGAGGTTTTCTCCTGGAAATTTGTTTTCGGTTGGGTTTGAAAGTCGGCAGTAACAGTTTGTGGGCTCTCCTTATTCGAAGAAGATGATGTTTCTGTAATTACTGTGTTGCTTAGCACTCGATGCCTGGCAGATCTTTTCCCGAAACTCCACCCACGTGTGTCACTTGAACCCTTGCTCTAGAGCCAAAATTTGAAACGACACCATTTAGAGAGAGAGAGAGAGAGAGAGAGAGAGAGAGAGAGAGAGAGAGAGAGACAGAGAGAGAACTGTATGTATGGAAAGCTTTTTGTTCTACATAAGCAAGAAGATATGTCTAGATCTTGTCATAAACACAAGTAGTGCAACATAAACTGAAGTCTAATAATCCATAATGGAAGTCATCCAAACAAGCAAGTAGAACTGCATGATCAAGAGCAAAACAATCTAATTGATAAGTTATTTCTTTAATGAGAAATCACTTGGCGAAGTTGTGCTGCAAAGTATTCTTTCCTCTGTTTGTGTGCATGATCTAGGAATTAGCAATAGAGCCTCCATTGCTACCAAAAGGGGGTTTTGGGTGGCTAAACAAGTACTCACACAAATGCTTTTAATAAATCCACGGCAAATGTCACCATCAAGAACGTAACAACATGCAGTTTGTGGATGTAAAAGACCATAAAGAACCAAATTATGTTGCATGGCATGTAAAGCAATAGCAATGTACCCAAGAACATTACAAATACAAAGTTTATTCGATATTCTTCAGTTATGAAAATGATCTCTCTCTATATACCCAAGGAATTTCCAATTTTATCTGCAAAAATCTACCCTAACTCCAATTATGTTATTACAACATTTATGAATAGAAGTAGAACAATCCCAAACTCTACTCTATTGGGTGAAGAAGGAGATTGGTCCAATAATTGTATCTACATCAATTAATATTTATTAGGGATCTCAATCAAGTAACATATCAAGTAACTTCTTTTTTCCTAGTTAGACCAACAAATTCATGATTTATTTATTTCTTAGTTGCCATACAGAAGAATAGATATTCCAAAAAGGCACAAGCTTTTGCTTGATCAAAGGATCACATTACTTGAGCCAATTCAAATGTGGATCAAGAATTCAAGATCCTATACAACTGTACAAGTCTACCATAAAGGGATAGATACAGAGACAGTACAACCATGCAACCAAGACAACAATGATCTCACTCCGAACAAATCTGAAACCATCAAAATTTCTTCCCTTGAAATGCCAGAAGATCACATTCAATTTCGTAACAGAAATCCTCCATAAATTATAACAACAATACTAAGAAGACTGCCATATATCCTCGATTGCTATCACTATTTTATTTCACTGGTAGCAAGATAGCATCTTCATTCTCTACTCACATTTGATCCTCTATTCACGTATATTTTCATAGTTGAAAACAAAGACGGCTATCCAATTAACGGCTGACAAACAAAGGCCATGAAAATCTGGTGAAAAATATAGCATTTCTCTAATCTGAAATCTAGACTCATAAAAGAGAACAAAATCTAAGAAATTCGAGCTTTTAATCTCTTTCTTCTACCAACATTTTCTCAGCAACCAAACAGAAAGTTTGATCCTCTATTCAAGTATCTTTTTTCATAGTTGAAACGAAAGACGGCTATCGAATTAACCGCTGACAAACAAAGACCATGAAAATCTAGCTTTTCTCTAATCTGAAATGTACAGTCATAAAAGAGAACAAAATCTAAGAAATTCGAGATATTAATCCCATTCTTCTACCAACATTTTCTCAGAAAGCAAACAGCAAGTTCAAAAAAGACACAAAAGTAGTAGTAAAAACCGTTAGATTTGTAGATTACCTCAGGAAATTCGACATCGTCTCTGGTATCGACGGAATCTTTACCGCAGGTAATGATCCTGAAGCAAGACGCAGTGGATCTTCCCATTCTCGGACTCGAATGACTTCACTCTCTCTCCTCTCTCTCTCTAACTGAGACAAATGAGTGCCGGAGTTGTACTACCCCTCTGTTTTGGAACTTGAACCAGAGAGATAAAGAGAGTGTTTTTGCTTGCTTTGTTTTTTTATTCCTTTTTTGTCCCCAAAAAAGAGAGAGGACGGACGTCAACAGGCTCCTGAAATATAGCTAAGTATTGGGGTTTGAGTTCCGCCAAATCCGCGCATTTATCTAGGCCGTTTCCTTCTACGAGAGTATCCGTTGAAACGGGTAGAGTGCTGACAATTTTATAAATTAAAATAGGGTAAATTACACTTACCTCTTCATGTTTCTAAAACATATATTTTTCTTTTTATGACCGAAGTATCATGACCACTTGACACTAAGTTGAAATAAAATTTGAGGGAATCTTCACATAAAGTGTCAATTAGTCTTCGGAGTCCTAAAGGTAATAACTAGACATAACTCTAGTGGCCCCAAATATTAAGTTGTCGAGTTTCGACCGTATGATGTCTGGGTTTACACCTTGCTATAGTTTGAGAAATTACTCTTAAATTTTATTTCTATTAAAATTGATGATGTCGAAAAATGTTAATGACCCCTCATCTGATCCGCCGAGTTGTTCTTACACACAAGTCCAATGACCGGGGTGGTTAGTCGGTCATAAACCTTCTGACGACCAAGTAATTACTGTATTTGGAGGGAAAGCTCTTTGTGAATTTAGGAAATTATGAATGCGTACCTCTTTTCTTCTTTCTTAGGATTGTAAATACTTGAGTGTGGGAGGTTAGGAGTGATCTTTGAGTCGTGATTATAGCAATCGCACGATCTGGGTTGATTCTTCTTGTGTCATCCAGAAGATATTGGCAGATTTGGGGAGCCTTTAGACGGATCAAGTGATTTTCTCAGAGGAGTAATCTTCGGGTCATCGTTTCGTTTGGGCCAAACAGTTCCGATAGCCGAGCAGGCGGTGAATCTCTTGATCAGCCTTAGCTAGCCGATCTTGGTCGGTCTTGAGCCCATTTATAGTCTCTTCAAAAACTACTATGAAGTTATATTCTCATTTGCAAAAATTAGTCAAACATTGTTAGTCAACTTACTAAATTTTTAAGTGCAATTTTTTTTCGACAAAACAAATTGCAACATAATTCTTATCACGTCTAATTTTGTCTATGTAGAATTTTTAAGATTTTTCTAAAATCGAAACTCTAATTTTTTTTTAAAAATTTGTTCGAGTTTTGTTTTAAATTATTTTTAAAAAATTAACATAAATTATTTTGGACGTAATAGAAATTATGTTAGAATTTGTTTTGCTGAAAAAAAATCTTGAACTTGATGCTTTAATAGTTTGATTAATGTTGTTTGACTAATTTTAAGCGGTATGGGAGCTAACCACATAATATTTTCAAAAGCAAGAGAGGTAAAGTAATTCTCAAATTCAAGAGAGGTCAATATATTTATAAGAAAAACTTAAGGGTGATCAGTGTAGTTTACCCATGAAAATATCAATCTTTCCTTTAAACTTATGCAGGTAGATTATTATTTTATATATTAAAATACTCTTTTGTTAGAACTACACACTTTTTTTTTTTGAAAAGTTTTATATGTTCGTGATCACAATTTAGATCTTATCTCGTACTTTCAAATAGAGAATAAATTTAATCCAACCAAATATTTTTAAAAATTAAGAGTTCAACGTAGAAATTTATTACATAAAAATAAAAATATGTACAGATATAAAATACAAGGAAGAATGACTCATTACATGTATATTAATCTAGAAGTTTGCGACGTACTATAATCTTAACCAAGTAAAAATGCTTATTTATTAGGCTTTCCTCATTAAATTTGTCAAATCTTTTTTATCTAATTGATATGCATTTGTTTGATTTTTCTATAACTTGACATAAGAAAACCATGATGTCAGAAACACCCATTGCCCATGATGTAAAAAGTAACCGTCGCTACTACTATATGACATATTAGATATCAAGCAGGGCACCATGTGTCAAGCGTGTCACCTAGAGAACATGTGAAAGACTAGTGTAGCCACATTCGTTAGGTTATTCAAATAGCGTAACGCTTTAGCCTGAACCACGTGGCTTGTGCCCGCCAAGTGGGTTGGTTGTACAAGACCGTGCAGACTATGTCAGGCTTTGATCTAGTCTATTGGACTTACTTGTTCATTGGACCTCGACCAATTAACAGTCCAATCCAGTACCGACTCGACTCACTACATATATATATATAAAGATAAGAATGAAAAAATATAGATAATTAAAAGAGTCCTTTATCTCTTTGTCTTTCTCCCAAGGAGATGGAAATAGTGAAGTTCATGTGGTTTGTACCATAGAAAAATAACCCTCTCATATTATCAGATTTTGAAGTTGAAAACGTTTGGAAATTTTTTATTGAATCCTAGGACTATTTCAAAAACTGTACCATGTGTTTTTGTTTAGGATTTGTGTAGGAATCCTTCTCGGAGACCAAAACAACCGACCGGAATGTAGTAAATCTAGCGATAGAACAAAGAAGCCTATGTTAAATGTATTCTTAATTTTGTTTTATTTTGATAATTTTTCTTCTGAGAGAAGATTATAAGAATTTCGTCAGAGGACTTTCCACCTCTAATCAACGGGAAGAGACTTTGATAGTTAAATCCGTACTTAATGAAAAAATTTACAGCCTATCGCTATCCTTGGGGTGCATTTTTTTATACAAAGGTTCTTCCTCACTATCTTGGACATTAGTAGTTGTATCTTTCTCAAATTACATATTTTTTTAGGATAATTCCAATTCTAAACTTCTAAGGATTAGATTTTATCTCCGATATTAGAGTCCTTTCCTACTTGAATTTGAGTACGATTTTTCATCCTTATCTAACTAAGTGTCTAATCCGAAATCAGAATCAGATATTATAACATAAGATTCTATTTGACTACATGCTAGTTCGCAATAACACTGTGTATCTAAATTGACTTCTCACCTACTCTCAAGAAAAAAAATCCCTAATTGTATCAATTTGGATTTTTCTCCTTGAAGTGCCATTCTATATAATCTAAAAGATGGGTTATTCTACAAATTCTTTTTTTTTTTTAATTTGGTCAATTTGATATATATGGTGTTTTGATTGTAATGAAAGACTGTCGTGTTGTATTTATATTAAATAAGTACGAACATTTACCTAAGTATTAAATAAATTACGAACATTTACCTAAGTATATTTGCAATGTGTTGTGTCCTTCAATTTTTTAAATTTGCATGTTAGAGTATTAGTATCAAGCGTCGCATGACTAGGTTGATGTTATATAGATGACAGACAATAGAGATGGTTTTACTCATCATCTCAAATAGTATCCAAATGTATGTGGCATATCACTTATTTTAATCATAATTTTAAATTATCAGCTATACATTACTAAACCATAATGAGGAGTTATAAAATTATTTAGATAACACGTGCACTATAACTTTTAATAAAAGAATAATGTTAAAAATATAAAAAAAATTACAAAAAGCTACCAAATGATCTTTGAATTCTTCTTTATCCATTTTTTTTTACGATAATAAATTTTTGTAAAATTATATCTCAAATAATTCAAAAAGAAAAAGGGGTCCCCAAACATACCCCAAGCCACCAAATGATCAGATTTATCACCAACGAGAGTTTTTGGATTTTTCTTCCTTGTTAAAAGGTGGTGGTGGTGGGATCCATTGATGTAGCTCACATGTGAAGGGATAAGAAACATGGGAAGTTAATGGGACAGAGCAACTATATAGGAATAAATACGTCTATTAACACATCAAGTTGCACATCAAAATATATATTATGACTACGTTGTGTATCATTATAAGACAAGTCAAAACTTAACGATTCATATAATCAAGTCGAAACTAAACATTTATTTATTCATTCCTCATCACCGTGGGGGCCTTCACATTCACTCGAACTCTAATTTCTTGGATACCTGGTTGGTCCAACAAGTTAAAGGGACAAGATGGGAAATCCAAAGAGTTAGTTTGGTAGTCAAACTTTGAACCTAGGACTTTGCTCTCTTCTAAGATATCAGGTTCAAAATCTCCCGGGTACTATCAACTGTTATGGTCGGGACTAGTTTATACAGAACTTTATTCTGACGTTAATTAATGAGATCTCTGGATGGTGAAATTTATCTGGTATGCATAAGTTGGCCCAAATACTTTTAGTATATAACAAGCGCATTGTTTGTAGTATGTATGGAAGCACAAAAACTTCTTAAAGAATTATGATTTAACATTTATATTAAGAGAAAAAGTTTGAACATGAGGGAAATTAAGTTTGAAGATTGCTTTCTTGTAAGTGAAAAATAAAGATGGAAGATAAATATTAGTGTTGATGTGAATTTTTTAGTATTTTTTTATTATTTTCAAAAAAAAGTATGTCGTGCATTATACACGTGCTTAGTTTACAGTACAAATAATAAATATAGATATATTGATAGGTAGATTAAGGAAATTTTTCTTGAAACAAAAAAAAATCAGCCTATTGAGCAAAAAAGACTAAAGATAAAAAAGCATATCTAGATATGTAAAAATATGGATAAATACTCTTTTTGGCCCATATTTGTTTTTGTCTTTGTTACACTAGAATTATATTTTTTAAAAAATAAAAAAAATTGGTACATATTTTCTAGATTTTCACTCATTTAAATATTTTAATTATTTTTAGAATTAGTATTTTGTTTTTTTTATCTAAAAATGGCATTATCTTTTAAACAGACCAAAAAAATAAAACATATGAAGCATGTGATCAAAAGTGCATTAAAATGTAATTGAAAAGCCTTAATTTTAAAAGAATTCATGCAAAATAAGTCTAAGGAGAGAGGGTGTTTCCGGCCATGTACTCTCTAATGATCAAGTAAATAGGGAGTACATGAACACTCTATATTAGAGAACAAAAGAGTACGTGCGATTTGAGTTATAATAGATAATCTATTTTTTAAATATGTGGTCAAAAATTTAGAAAAATTAGTTTTCTAAGTAGGAGATCATTTATCTCTATCAATCCATCATCAATGGAAGAATTCTTTATAATATATATATATATATATATATATATAACTGTTCAATGTGTTTAAAACATATTTTTAAGGGTACTCGCAAGAAATTGACTCAAAACAATATCGAGAAAGACTTAATCTAAACAGTTTTTGATAAATACTGACATAAACAGTTTTATAAAAAATTGAATAGATCAAGCGTTTCCAAATATTATTTTGAACTGATTTCTTACGGATACCATTAAAAATATGTTTTAAACACATTAAACGGTTTAAATCATCAATATTTAATCAGAAAATAGAAGATCTGTGCCGTAGCAAAATAAGGAATCCCTTATTAGAAGCTCAACATATATATATATATAACCGTTCAATGTATTTAAAACATGTTTTTAAGAGTACCCGCAAGAAATCGGCTCAAAACAATATCAAGAATGGTTTGATCTAAACAGTTTTTGACAAATGCTGACAGGAACAATTTTATGAAAAATTGAATGGATCAAAGCATTTTTTGATATTATTTTGAGCCGATTTCTTACAGGTACCCTTAAAAATATGTTTTAAACACATTAAATAGTTCAGATCATCATAATTTGATAAAAAATAAGAGATCTGCACCGTAATAAAATAAGAAATCCCTTATTATAAACTCTCTCTCTATATATATATATATATATATATATATGTGTTATATACATATATTGTGTGTGTATATATATATATATATATATATATATATATATATATATATGGCCCATAAGTTTGAGCACATGACCATTCCACCCTGTGCCTTGGATGCTTTCATTTGTCACACAGTTGCCATGTTAAGCAGCCGCAAGTTGGGGCGCCACCGCTTTCTCACGTGGGACTCATAAAATATTTTACTATTTCTATATCATCCGATTCAGACAATTTTCCAATGACAGCTTTTCCATTGAATTATAATAATCCCCATGTTTTAATCTTTGTGACATGTTTGTTAGGAGTTATATATAGAAAGTGATTAATGCTATCATCCTGAATACAATTATCTAAGTTTTCTATATCTGGAGTTTTTTTGTTTTTTATTTGACTCCAAATATGATATATTTGGCTATTTTATTTCTATAAAACAAGATAAAATTATAATTTAGAGACTATCTCGCCACCTGCAACTAATTTATTTTAGATTAGAACACTGTGAAAAATCTCACACAATCAAAGGTGTAAACCTTGTGACTAATGACCAACTAGCCCCCTTTCTTCTAATGTTACCAAAGTACCTGCAACTTAATATTATTTTATTGCCCTGATCAAATTCAATGTAGGTGTCTAGTCTCTCTCTCTCTCTCTCCCTCTCATCTTCCTTCTCCTCTAGGGAAGAAACAGTTGCACCTAACTCTTCAATGACCCCCATCTTTTGAGCAGAAAAACACAACAACGTTAAACCCTTAAATCCCAAGCATTTGTGCAGTTTCACAATCAGAATTGAGAAGGGTATGATGGGTATAATTGGTCTTAAGGCCATTTCTTCTTCTTCCTCATTAAAGGGTATAGTGTGGTGGAGCCTGTTCTCACATGGCTAAGGCCCTCAATGATTTAAAAAGATACTGATCGACAGTATGGTAGATCCGAATGTTATAACTTTCTTATTTTTCATACCTTCAATTCTCAGAATAGGAAGAAAAATATTTATTCCATTCTACTCTATTTACCTTTTCGTCCTTAGTTGTTCGTTC
>JABCMJ010028534.1:0-18777 GCA_014822125.1 Arbutus unedo | reverse complement strand
CTAACTACCCATCATCAAACAAGAGTAAATTCATTTCGCAAAAAAAAAAAGAAGCAAGAGTAAATTCAACTACCGAAAGTTCCTACACATGCCTACTTGTTCCTAAGATTTCACATTTAAGCACACAAGGGCACGGAAATGCACACACACTGATAGATGATTATCTACACACACATGTATGTTGCCAAAGAGAAACTTTAAGAGACTGCAGGGAAGTACGAGAAGCCAAGTAATATGAGTGAGACTAGGGTTCACCTTGTCGTCTTCCATTGACGAGAGAGAGAGAGAGACAGAGAGAGACAGCGAGCGCGGCAAAGGGATGTAACGCTCGAGGGCAAGAGCATGCTGTATGCGGGCAGGAAGTCTGGGTCCCCGCCACCCCGCCCCTATTGAAGCGGGTAATCGGGTATGGAGCGAGTTTAATGTATAGGTGGACTAATTTTAAATGAGCTTATTTATTGATTAGGGGCTTATTTTCATCGTTATTTGTTAATGAACTCTTTGCAGCTATTGATCAAAATATTTATTTTTTAATTTCATCTGTAAAAACATCAAAACATTAAAAATGGATCAAACTTCAGAAAAATTTAGAAAAAAATAAAAGAAATCCAAAAAATTGTAAATTTTGAATCAATTTTCTTTTCTTTTCTTTTGCAATAAAATTGATGGAGTACAAATGAAATTTTTGCACGAAAATGTGATAGTATGATTTTACGGATTTTAGAAAAGGTTACACAAGAATTGACCAAGATTATCCAAAATTTTAAAAATATATCACAATACATAGAAAATGAACTTATTCCATTGCACAACGAAAAAGAAAAATGCCACCTGAGAATGCGGTGAGATTTCACGACTTCATGAAAAATGTTACACAAGGTTGGATAAGATTGTGCAAAACTTTTAAAACATATCAACAATTACTAGCTAGAAAAAAAATGAGTTTTACAACATTGATTTTTCAATGCTCGAAATAGTAAATTGAATGGAAAAAGTAATAAATTACAAAACCGTATCTAACGTATATTAATATGAAGATTTTAGACGGTTTTTATCTCCCACGGTAGAAAGTAATGGAGTTCAAATGAAACTATTGCATGAGAATATGATAAGGTTTCACAGCTTTTAATAAAGATTGCACAAGTATTTGAAAATAATAACACAAATTTTTTTTAACGATCTATAATTTTTGTTTTTGTGACTTTTTTTAACGAACAGACATATTAAATATATAAAGTTACACAGTACCATGAAATATTTCACACGGAAAAATAATGTTTGTCTAAGTTTAATCAACTAAAAGAAAAAAAGATGTGTGCAAAAAATGTGATAACGATTCAGGACTTTGTGACAACATTACACAAAAATTAGATAAGATTGCACAAGAAATTAAAAAAAAAAATTCACGATAACTTGTAAAAAAGAATTTATTCTATCGCTTTCCAATGTTGGAGATGTTAAATTGGTTGGAGACTTGAATATCAGTGCAGAAAGAGAAAGAGAAAGAGAGAGAGAAAGAGGCGTGCACTTGAAATTAATGAAATTCCTTTAAAGATTACCTGAAGCCACCATTTTTATGTCCCACTCAAAAAGTGTAACTTTCAGCCTATTTAGGTAGGCATGTAAAGCTTATGGGAAGCAAGAGAGAGAAGGAAGCTTGGTTCGACCAAAGACATTGACCTCATTCCCCCAAAGAATTCCCATTTTGATGGAGATCTATTTGTTGAGGCATCAGACTCAGATATCTTGTTTGTGATGTGCCAACAGCTGCAGTAAAACACGGGCAAGTGTTCTTTAAAATGACTGGACGTAAAAGGGACACATAGACGAAGAATCAAGTTAAAAGTGAAAGTAACCAAAAACTTGCGGAATACTCTCCAACTCCAACAACCGAAGCCTTAAGTTCCATTATAAAAGACATGAATTGAATGAACAACTCATGCATGTTTTCGGGTTCGGACGAGCCAATAACTCGGCGTGCATAATCGAATTCGATCAAAGATCCTGCTAATTGTCCATGTTGTTGTTGTTGCTTCTACAATTTTAATAGATCAAGCCGGGCTTGGGCTTCACACTGCTGTATGTACAACATAGCTTTTACAGATATCTAATAATTATTACAGTACAAATGTATTAACAAATATAAACAAGCCCACATTGTAATAGACATTAGGGCAATCCAATGAGTTAATAACAGTACTAATGGGGCATCAAGCCCACATCCTCAACCTGCCATTCATTTTGGAGGATTATTTTGCTCCAACTCATCTTTCCAAACTCTCTTCTATTTTTAAAACATGAGCATTGCTCCTCCAAATACAGAGGATGAAAAATCACCCTCCAAGTATGAGGAATAGAACTTTATTCATTTAATAGTGATGAGTATATATGTGTGTGTGTGTGTGCACGCGTGTGCATCAATTAAGGGATGTCGATCCCATAAATTATGAGTTAATGGAGATATTCTGGGAGATGATATCTCTTCTTGTGGTAGGTTGGATACGCAGTGTGTTAAGCCTTTGGTACATGATCACACTCGCTCTATTTGTGTTCGGTCTGAACTGGGCTAGGCCCAAGGACGGGTCTTTTAACATAGGCCGGGTGGACGTTGGGGAAGCGGTTATTGAACATGCGAACATGTCCATTTGATTTGCGCGGACGTGGGATATGTGGCCGAGGCACCTTGATTTTTGGGTCATGGCGCGACAACTCCAGTCGAAGCTCATGGCAAACAGTTGAGCTCTTCCTCAATAAATATTGCATGGGCACTCAAACCTCAGGTACACGCATTACTCACTTAAGCTTTCAAGTTGCTCTTATTCTCTTTCAGAAACTAACTTGATCACGAGAATACCCGCCGAAGATCCAAATCCGGTTGGTACCAATCTAGTGTCTAAGTCAGGAAGTTGTTTTGCAGCTTATAAGAAGGACAATCAGAATTCAAGCGAGAAATTTGAGGGTGGATTCAAGTTCCACACCTCCTCTTAGAAATCCAACTCCCACCAAAGTTCTCTGCCAGACCTATATAAATTGGTTATCTATTATCATCTAAAAGGGTCGCACTCTCTTTTCCTCTAACACAGAGCTCCTATATGCTCTCGATTAACTTAATCGTCGAAGGGTTCATGACCGAAAATACTCTCAATCCATGGACTTGTTTTGCTTTGGAGCTCTCAAAACAACCCTTCAAATTTTCACTAGATCACTCAATTAATACCACTCATGGGCAATACTTCTTCTTGAATCTCCACTATTTGAATATAGAATATTATAACACTGTAAAAGAACAAAGTGGTTATAACTCCTACATAAACTACTGGGACGATCACAACGAAGAAGTCGATACCAAATTTTGAAATGGAGCGAAAGGGTTGGAGTTGATATGAATTGTGTAACCCTCTTAACCCAATTTTTGAATTAAAAATCTTATTTCAATCCTCTTAATTAGAGTTTTAGAGAGAATTGGATAGAAAATGCTCTCGATCGTTTTCTTGGTAGAATATTCCAACCTTTGACATGGCAGGATTCGTTGGATTAGCACCATTGCTTTTCTGTATTAATATTAAATTTTTGTTGATAGTATTCAAATTACTTTTGCTTTTATTTGCTTAACTTTTTTGTCAGTCTAAGATCCCATCCCAAAGCTTTTCAGTCTAAGATCCTTCACATAAGCTTAAAGATCGGGAGAGCTTTCAGGCTAAGAACTCTTCGATGATCAACTAGATATCAAATGAGAGAATGTGTATGTAAAGGTGGAACTAGGAATTTAATAAACCAGGGGCTATATTTTTTTCCGGCTAAAAATGAATTGGACTACAAATGATAGAGCGGCTTAAAATTATTTGGACTAAAATTTTACGTATAAAATATTTTTTTTTATCACACCTAGCCTAGAGTCCATCTAAGCTACAAGGTGGTTCCGCCCTTGTGTGTATGCAAGCATATAAAAGATATATTGTGAACGTACATTGACCTTAACCTAACGACCCTTTTTGTGGGTGAATGGCAGAAAATTTTTAGGCTGACTAATAACGGCCGATCCCACTCTTTATTTGCTTATAGGGAGAAACTTATCACTTATTAAGGGCTTTGTTTTCGAGATTGGAGCTTCTCATATTTCATTTATGGATCTTGCCCAGCGAATTCTGTGAGTGTTTACTGTCAAAAAAATGCCGAGAGCCTAAATCCGAAGTGACCATATATATATTGAGTGATTGAACACTGAGCGCTAAGTCGTAAATCGAGAAACTAAACGGTGATCTAATCCGGGCCCATCACTGGTCATTGGATAACCAGTATCTTCCAACTTTCAAAGTTGAAAAACAGGTGAAAATTTTTTCTACAATTCTTTTTCTGTTTTTCTTCCACAGGTAGCGTTAGTTGGTTAGATTATTATAAGGAGTGTCGACTTTGTTCTATCAGCTCGAACTCCAATCGTTAGACTAAAACCCTAGGTCATCTAAAAAAATTTCGTGTTTATATTTATATACTATACATCATATTCACATTGGTAAAATAAATATTTTTCTCTTTCGCCCAGCCACAAGAACACATGTTTTAAGGTAAATTAATGTCGAATTCTTTAGCGGAGCTTATGATCAATTGCTAACCAATAATTTATAGTCAAATAAATTTATCGATTATTGATTCGTGTACAATGAATTGGACCCATAACCCAAATCAAATGCATGGAACATGATCAGTAATCTTTTCAATTACTAGCAGATATTCTCTCTCTCTCTCTCTCTCTCTCTCTCTTATTGGGTGGACATTTTCCACCGCCGAAATATAGCATCCACAAAGACTTTGAGAGTACGTTGTGGGTGAATACTGCCAACGGCCAGTTGTGTGAAAGACTTAATTCCAAGAAAATGGAACCCAAATTTTCAAATTTGAAGGCTTTATTTTCAGTTAATGGTTAGCATTTGTTCACAGTGCTTAGATATTTGAAAATTTTCCAATTCAGCAAGAAAGTGTCGGATTAATTTATTTGCGTTATTCGAAATACGACAATCTTCATATTTATTGAACTTTTTGTTTTTACACAAAATAGGCGGAATAACTATCTCATCGCACGTGGACATTAAAAACCCTCCGTTGTGCCATTTTAACATATTGATTAAATTGGGGAATCCAATTACAAGTACAACAACTTGGCTACAGCAGTTGGAAACTCTCAATTAATAATCAGTCTTAAAGATATATTTATTTCTCGAGAGTTCGTTGTTGAGTTATATTTGATGTTATAGAATTCGACTTCTTATAGTTTACGAATGTACCATGTGACATGAATGTGTTTATCCTCTACTAAAATATGCATATTTTCTCTTTCTTTTCTCCTTTTGATATCTTTTGTTATTTTATTGAGAGAGAGAGAGAGGGAGAGAGAAGAACAACTACTAGAATAGTATTTGAATGGTGAATAGTAACTCAATAATTTAGATTCGATGAACCCAAATTGAACTTTACACCAACCGACCAGCCAACAAATCCCCAGACCGGTCAAAAGCCTCCCAGAGCATAGTACAACCGGTGGGCCTGCCATGAAAACTGTCGGTTGGATTGGTTTCTACTTAGATTCTCCTCAAGCAGCACGAAAGTTCAGAACAAAAAATGGCACCGAATGTTGTCCCAGGATGGTGTTTCTGATTCTCCTGCTTCCCAAAGATGGTGTGTGCGGAGTCAAAGTGTAGATCTCTCGAAACGACATCAACACGCCCAAAGTGTTAATGTACAACTTTCTTAAATTTATGTGTGATCTTTCATCCAATATCTTATCAAATAGTCTCGTCGATGGAATCTATTATTTTGAAGTTTTGATGTGCAGATCATATAGCAAAATTCAAATTGATCATGGTCAGGAAAATTATTATACTGATTTTGATATTCTACTTTTTGAAGAAAAGTATAACTTATTTGGATCAGTAAAAAAATAAGGAATTAAAATCAAAGCAGAGGCCAGAGAGAAGAGGTCAGTACTCTCTCTCTCTCTCTCACTCATTGGGTGAATGTTCAAGTAAAACAGAATGCTAGCTGTAGGGCAGTCTCAACCATTGGCTGATCAACACATCGATGGTAAAATCACGCATCAAAGATTTCATTGTAAACTTCCAAGGAACATTTTCTAATATCTTTAGACGTAATTGATTTGTCACCTAACCTAACTCAACCTACTCTTAAGAGTTTTCCACATACGTAAAAAAATAAAAGTACGGCATGCTGGGAGTATAGGATTGTGGAGTCCTTTTTCTAGTTGTTTGTAATATGATTCCTTATTTGATCTGAATTTTTTTTTTTGAGATTTTTTCTAAATCACAAAAGTAAGAATTAAGCAGTGTTGTCTAATTGATGTCAACCAAAACGCATTTAAATGCTTAAGTTAGTTAGTGAAAAACAAATGTTTAATTGGAATTATTTTCGAAAAGAGATAATGTGCACCGTACTTTTAACGACCCGAAATTTAAAAAATGTAATGATCCGAAATTTTAAAAAATATTGAGAATAAAAGTTAATTATTATTATTTTAAAAATAATAATAATAATTTAGTCATTTGTAACCGTTTATGAATTAATTTTCTTTTGGACGAAAGAGATTGTGTGTGATGTATATCGAGATACACCGAAACAAATTTTATTTTATTTTTATTTTATCAATTAAGTGACTTTTAGCTTTTCAATTTCCCTCAACCCCTCAACCGTTGGAACCTTTGGAGTCATAACCCATTTGTAATTATGACTTCCAATGATGGTCATGGTAGACAATTGATAGAATTTAAACCTTGTAATGGAAAAAGAAACCAAGTCTACTTCCTTCATTTTCTATTTAGTTTATTTCCACACGAGAGGGTTAGAGAGTGAGTAAAAGTTCCAGAGTGAGAAGGGATGTTGTTGGAATCAAACTAATGTTGTTCGCCGTCGTTCTTCACCAGAATTGCAACTGAGGTAGGGTTGTTTATTTTCAACCCTTGGTTTAAATATTTTTAATAGGATTGTGGGAAAATTTCATGTTTAGTTTTTTGTAATTATGTGAGTTTTGATCAATTCATGCTAGAAAGCGTAAACACTAAAAAGTTACGAACCTAGAAAAAAAAATAGAAATTTAGTGTTAATTTGATTTTAGAAATTTTCGTTAAAATTGTTTAAAGGCTGTAAAATTTTTGAAATTTTTAATGAAGGTGGCTTTACGTGTCTTCTGTATTGAGTAAAAATTTCGAATCCTAACTCGAAATATAAAATTCTACAAAAATCCGTAACCGAGCTGTTGCGAATTCGTCACTGTGCAAGCTGTACTAACATACGTTAGGGAAACGGCCATAACTTTTAGCACGGGTATCGAAATTGTGTATCGTTTATTTTATTTGAAATTAGACACATAGAACTTAAAAAATATGTAGATTTTGCATTTTACTTTTACCTAAGAGAAATCAGTTTTTCATTTAAAATTGATAATGCAGTTTTTTGTATTGTTTTGGTGAATATAGATCTTGTTGATGATAACATGACACGCACTAGATTATGTTCCTTAGTCCCAGTGAGATTTCGTGTGAGCGGGAATACTGTAAGAGTGACAACATAATAGTTGTTAGAAAATTCTGATTGTATTGGTAAAAAACTGAACAAATGATCAAAGTGGAAATAATTTAATTACAGTTGTCATGCTACTTGTTGGTTTTTCTGGTTAAATTTCCGAGGCAGTCTCCGTGGGTTAGATTTCTCGGATCCGTTCTTGTTTCGGGTTAGACTCCTAAGGTGGTTGGTGGTTAGATTCTCCTTCTCACTCTTGTGACGGGTTAGATTCCCGAGGTGATTGGTGGTTCGATTAGATCTCCTTCACTTTTGTACTAGGTTAGATTTTTGAGATTGTTTCGGGTTAGATTCCCGAGGTGACTGGTGATTCGATTCTCCTTCACTTTTGCTCTGAGTTAGATTCTCGAGGTGATCAGTGATTCGATTTTCTTCACTTTTATTCCGGGTTAGATTTCTGAGATAGTTGGTGGTTCGATTCCTCTCTATTTGTGTATTTCGAGTTTGATTCCCGAGGTGAGTTAGATTTTCACTGGCCGTCATGCCGTTTTGAATATGAGTTAAATTCCTTGAGTGTCGTCCCAATTAAAAGAAAGAAGAAGACACAACGAAAAATTTGAGCATAAAACACTTACGCAATTTTTGTATCTTGATATATCAACATCTGTTATTAAATTATGTTATTTTTTTAACAGAATTTTTTTTTCTGTTATTAAATTATGTTGTTTATCCTTCATTTCATGTATTCTGTTATTATGTCATATCTCTTATTTTATGTGCTCTTACCAATGGGTTCGATTTTCAGATAACCCTTCCTATCGAGTTTTCTAAACTCATCGGTGTAACTTCTCTGCCACTGGTGTTTCATACCAGATGTCAAAGAGTAGTCGGAGAATCCGCCCAAACAAAAGGAATCAGGAGCTGCTAGAGAAGACTGGGGCAGCGTTTGACTGCCTTACCCTTAGATGCTCTATTATTTTATTTTATTTTAATAAAATATAAATTCCAAGGGTATTTTTATCAATTTTACTTTCGTTTTTTTAAAACTCTGATTCATCCTATTTCCTGTTATTTTAAATTAAATAATAAAAGGCATTTCTTTGATTTATATTTCAATTAATCAAACAATTGAATAAACGATTTTAAATAACGTACCGAAAAATCGAGGCGTTACAGTACTTTTAAATCTTCAATTACCTTATGTAGACGGACTAACTTGGACTCTAAGCTAACATGTGCGAAACACGTCTACAATAAAAAATAGGGAGATTCGGTCAAAAGTCCATAACAACAGACTTTTAGCATAATAAGTCTATCTCAAACTAAATTACGAGCGGAAGTCCTTTTGACACATAGTTCTAAAATACCCTTCTATTAAACACATGATAACATTATCTGTTCGTTATATATAAAAACGTTGATTTCATTAAATAAAGTGACATATTAGTGTTTATCAGTTAATATTATCTGTCGCTTGTAACAGATACGTTAATAAATAACTTTATCTGTTTTATTAGATCACTATATCTGTTAGTGTTTATCGGTCAATATTTTTGTCGATTTAAACAGATAACTGAACAAACAATGTTATCTGTTAAATTTCAAAGTAATAATATTATCAGATAAAATTATATGTTTTATATTTTCTAATTTGACTAATAGATATATCAAACTAACCTATAATGTTATGTAACTTGTCTATTAAAAAAATAATTTTATTTTTTAATTTTGAAACGATAATTTTATTAAATAAAGTTACCTGTTAGTATTTATTAGTTAACATCATTGTCGCTTTTAACAGATATCTTAACAAATAACGTTATTTGTTAGTTTTTGAAGTAATAATGTTATCAGATATAATTATCTCTTCGCGTTCAGGGACAAATCCGTCTATAAAATGACCTTAGGCATTAAAACTTCTCAAACAATGGATCATAACTCATAAATTAAATTAACATGTTCTTAATAGGTAAAATCAACCTAGATTTACCATTTCGACTAATTTTTTGTAAAAAATACAATTTGCGTCAGAATATATTCAATGGAAACAAATATTGTCGCAAGTGTTAGTATATGCAACTAGGACGGGCCTTGGGATAAACCCTGTAAGCCCCCAGACTCGGACAATACCCTAGCGCGGGGGAACATTTTTTTTTATAAATATAAAAAAAATAATAGAAATCCATTAAAAAAATTATTATTAATACGAAGTGGACAACCAAGCTAAAATCAAACTTATACAATTCAAATGTCAGGCTGGCACTATGCAATGGTAATTCAACTATTTGTGACAATTGTAACCCGTCGCAAAAATGGGTCACAAATAATAAGTATTTGCGACGGGATATTAGCCATCGCAAATAAAAAGTTGCAAATTACTATTTGTTGCAAATTACTATTTGCGACCGCTTATAGAGGCCGTCGCATATTAACAGTTAAAAATAACAAGTATTTGTGACGTCAATATCCCATCGCAAATGTAAAACAATGTCATTTTACATAAAGAAGCTTAACACTATACGAAACGAAATATAATATATAATGTATTAGAAATGTAAAATGACATTATTTTATATAAAAGAACTTAACAAAATACAAAACAAAATATAGAGTATAATTTATCAATCAATCGATACATTGACCACTTGTAATAACCCGTATAAAAAATTTTCACAATAATATTTTTTTGAGTATTATTTTAAATGCTTACGATTTAATTTACGTGTGTGTATAATTACTTGCTACGCATATGCATATCATACATGAATTACGTGTACATTATTTATGTATACGTGTTATATAATGTATACAGATATATTAGTAGTGCATATATATTTTTGCATGCATATTATTATATGTACATATATTAGTTACATAGCATGTATTATTATAATTATACCTTGCATGTATGTTATATATATATAGATATATATATACATATATATATATATATATATATGGTGATTCCACTAGTTGTAACCCTTCTCCACAATCGAACCAAAGACCAATCAAGTGTCCAGCTTGTTTACCCTAATTATTCTATCTTCTTTCAGGACGAGATAAGATTAAATTAACTATTTTTTTAAGTAGCAAAATTATTCTCTGTGGTTGGTAAATTTTGTTTTAGCTGTTTGTCAAAACTTTAGAGATTATGCACTTAGAGATGATAATTTCGTTTGGTTCGGTCTGATCTGATCCGTCCTTTGTCCCGATTATATAAAAAAATATTTTAATTTTAATTATGATCCCTGATAGTAAACAATGAATTGATCTCAAAAAATTAATTGATCCGAAAATCTGATTTATCAAAAATAATTCAAAAGAAAACACATGATTTACATGGGAGCAATGATGATGATATTGTCATAACGGAGTCTGAGGTCAACTCTAGGCTTGAGATGGGAAAAGGCTAATGATCCTTCACAACTCAGTGCCAAAATCAAAACATAAAGGGTATACATGTTTGGTAACATTTTTTGTTTTTTATTTTGTATTTTGTATTTTCTGTTTTTGTTTTTAAAAAATAAAAATAAAAATAAAATTTTTGTATATTGTCATGTTTGGCTAATAGAAATATGTTTGGTTTGTAGAAAAAAAATTTCAACTTTGTTTTTAGCATTCAATATATACTAAGTATATATTTATTACACACTTATAAGTATACTTATATATATATATATATATATATATTCATTATATAATATATATAATTATGTATATATATTATATGTAGATATACATATAATTATGTATATTATATGCATTATATGTATACATGTATATATATATATATATTATATGTACATATACATATAATTATGTATATTATATGCATTATATATATGTATCTACATATATACATATAATACGTACGTATATGTACATTATAAGTATAATATATATATATATATATATATATATATTATATATAAGTATGTATATACATATGTGTGTGTGTATATATATACATACATGTATAGACATATGTGTATATATGTATATGTATATACTTATAGATATATGTACACACACACATATATATGATAAATATACACGTATACGTGTATATATATATATATTCATAAACTATATATACTTATCATATACATATATATACGTGTAATAGTATACGTAAACATATTTGTAATATATATAATATATAAGTATGTACTTATAAGTATATATATTATACATATTATATATATATATATATTATACGTATATATATACACATTTATAAGTATATTTATGCATAAATAAATAAACATATAGTATGCGTATATATAATTATATATACGTCTAGTACATATATATATAGTTGATTTTTGAAAATAATAAAAAATATTTTTGAAATAAATGACTTTTCATACTTTTATTTTTTTTAAATAATGAAAACTATTTTTAATTTTTTATAAGTAAAACATTAATACAAATATATATATTTTTCAAAAATAGAAAATTTTAAAAATAAAAATAAAAAATAGGAAACAAAATAATTTCTAACATGGCCAAAGATGTCTACCTTCTCATGATGAGAGAGACTCTTTCTTGCTGCTTGTCTCTCTCTAACCCATCTTTCTCCCAACACAAAATCTTGGGATTTGTTGAATTGTTTCCTCTCCGTTTTGTACCACCTTGCTCTTAAAATTGCCCCTCTCATCTTATCCATTCACGCAGCGATTACGCTTGCAATATTATACCAAATTTGATTAGAAAGCTGGACTGTCCCTTTCCATTCAATTAGTGAAACAAATTTGGTCATAAATTAAGTTATGAATGTGACTCCCGGGAAATCAATTATTATTCGAAATATAGTAAAATAAAGAATTGTTATTTATTAGAGTGCTTGTTCTTGTTATTGAAGTCAAAACCTGGGACTACAAGTCGTTCGAAGGGGAAAGAGAAAAAAGTGCATGACAGAGCATTTTCGCAGGACACAAGCTTGGTATAAAGTTTTACAAATAGAAAAAGTTTTAGAACACAAATCATTCATAGCATTATTCTTACAAATATGAGTAGGCTTTGCTATCATCAGTGAAGTTTATCTACAAATGATACGATTAATCGTTAAGTTTATGTACAGATGATACAACAGGTATCATCAAATGAGATGGGAAATTTATGTGCCATTAAGACTGTTAATTAAGAGAGACATAAACAAACTGAGGTAGCCAAACAATCCTCATGTAAATCAGGTATGGTTGACTTGATTATAGCCAAACACACCCCAACAATGAGAATGAGGACAACCTAATAAACATATATGACACAATTTTCATTTCATTAATGGCCAAACATCCCCACATGCAAATCAGGATAACCTAAAAGATAGCCATAAACAAGATCATGACAAAACTTTGTACTAAAACAAGATAGCCGCAGACCTTTCCACTCGTGCATCAATTTGGTTTCACATTGTCATCTTTCTCACCCTTTTCACAACTTTCCTGCAATTAATCACCACCATGTTCTGGGCTCTCCAACGCCATCTTCTCCTGCTCCTCCTCTTCCTCCTCCTCTTTCTCCCTCATCAACCCCCCATTCTCTCTCCTCCTTTCCGCCCTTACCTTCAACGCCTCCAGCAACTCACCAACAGCCTTATCCTTATCTCTCCTGTTCTTGATCAAGACCTCACTGACATCTGCAGGAGTCATCTGAGCCTCTTCGGTCACCCCCTCCAATTGATGCAAAACCTCCTCACCTAAATCTCCTTCATCATACCCCAAATAATTCTTCAGAAGAATCTTTAACGCCGGAAAACAACAATAACTCATGAGTATATGCATATCCATTCTCCCACTCCGCAGCAATGCCGGATCCAATTTCTCAATGTGATTCGTCGTGAACACGAATATCCTTTCACTTCCACAACACGACCACAACCCATCAGTGAAGTTCAGTAAACCAGAAAGGGTAATCGAATTATCACCTTCCTGATCCCCTGCCACTGCTGCCGGGGACAAGCCCTCCTGGCTGTTCCTCACCGGAGTTCCCCCGCTTTTCTTCTTCCTGTTTGTTAGAGGGGTTGAACAGTCGATGTCTTCAATCACAATTATTGATTTTGAACTTGTTTTCATCAACAGCTTCCTCAACTCGGAATTGTTTTTCACCTCGGTCAATTCCAAGTCGTATATGTCGTAGCAGAGGAAATTCGCCATGGCTGCAATCATGCTTGATTTTCCCGTCCCTGGTGGACCATATAGCAAGTATCCGCGTTTCCACGCCCGACCCGTGTTCTGGTAAAACGATTGGCCGTTTGAGAAATCGGTCAGATCCGCCATGATTTCCTCTTTCTTAGCTGGATCCATAGCCAGCGTCTTGAACGTGCTCGGATGCTTGAACGGGACAGATTCCCACGGATGGTCCCTCGAATTCGTGTACAAGAATCGGTCTTTGTTTTTCCGCCGGATTTCGTTGGCTTTGTCTATTATGTGATCGAGGTAGGAATCGAGGATGAGGGGGTTTTCGTCGTGTTTTTTTATTTTGAGTGTGAGCCCCCTTTTCTCCTCGGGCAATGGCCGCCACGAGATGGTCTGGGTTTGTCGTTGAGTGACGACGTGTTCCCATTGGATGTTAACGCCGTTGAAGACGTCGACGATGCTGTCGTTGTTGGAGAGGCCAAAGGTGACGGCGGAGGAGTTGACTGCGCGGGTGAGGCTGAGGCGACGGCTTGAGGCGGCAGTAGTGATGGAGGCAGAGCTGCTGAGGTAGAGCTGGGCAGCGTTGTAGAGCTCGTTGGTGTTGACGCCGTCGATCTCGGTGATGTCGTAGTAGCAGTAAGAGGAGAAAGAGTTGAAGAGGCGGCTGAAGAGTTTTAGGAGTGCGCGACGGAGCTCCGGTGGGAGGAAGGTGTGGAGGTGTGTTTGCCAGACGGCCCACACGCCCATAAGTGAGACAAATGAGGTCCAGAACTCCATCTTGCTCTAGTAGTAAAATGTTTTTTGGGTTTCTAGAGGAGAGTGATGATGGTGTATAGAGGATATTGGAGGAAAGAATTACATACCGTTGGAAGGAGATGGAATTTATAGACAGGGATGACGAATGAAGTGTCGTATTGGGATCGAGGAAGTCTACGCTAGAAGGTTCCAGAACCCATGAATCCCCTTTTTTATTCCTTTTTTCTTCCTTCTGTCTTCCTCCCATTTTTCTCCGCACAAGCCAAATTATGGCAAAAGACTTGGGTCCCAAGCTCGCTGTCTCAGAAGAGTTTAAGGATAAACAAGTTAGACAATGTGGCATCCATCTATTGGTGCACCTTACATCATCATAAATGAGCAAACCTATGTCACAGCTTCATGCCACACGTCGTACCACAAAGGGGGTGGACCACCCTGTTCCCAAGCATCTAAAGGCACCTGATCCCAATGAATATCTCTAATGCACTTTGAGCATCTTCCCAAATGTCAAACAAAATAATTACATAAATGCTACACAGGTAACACACTTGCACAATAAATTGCACAACACCTACAAAACGATGTCGTTTTATTGACAAAATAAAAATAAATACCAGAGATTGAAAATCTAGGGCTCACTGTCTATTTTCTCCTTCCTCAAATTTTAGCAACAGTTCTTCTTCCTCCCATAATCAACCATTCGCTCCACCTTCCCCCTCCACCAAATCGCCACCACCAACACTCTTTGGTCTCTCATGCTGTCCCTCTCTCATCCCCCTCTACCACCAATTCGCAATACCTTTCACCCCGCCACCAATTCACGTATCCACACCACGACAACCACCACACCATGGCGACCACCAACGTGTAGCCGTAATTTCACAATGACCAAGGTTTATCCATCTCTCGTTTCCTCTTTCGAATTTGATTTTGTTCACCAGTAAAACTTCTAATTTTGAAAACTCATGCTCGAATGCAAGTGTGTGTGTGTGTGTGTGTGAGAGAGAGACAGAGACAGAGAGAAAGGCATGAGAGACAGAGATGGACCTTCGTGGTGGTGATGGCGGTGGTGCGCAGCACTTCATTATTCTTCAATCCCTCTCCCTCCAACTGTTGGTAAAATTTGGGAAAGAAAAAAGCAGGTGGTGAGCCTTAGATTTTTAATTTTTGGTATTTTTTTATTTGTTAATGAAAAAACGTCGTTTTAGAGTTTGTACAACTTATTATGCAAGCGTGTTGTGCGTGTAGCATTTTTGAACCAAACCTTATCCATACAAATCAACAATTGCGCTACCGAAACAACTCTCGTTGCCATGCGCCTTTAAAAAGTATTTGTAAAAGCTCAACACGTATGTCCCCACATGCACATAGATGTTTTAAATGGATGATTTTCTCAATTAATAAAAAGTTAATACTTCAATAACAAGCAGAAATAATACTCTTTACTTTTTTGATACCCGTAATCTGCAAAATAAAAAATCGTCAAAAAATTCTCTGCCTTCGTGGCATGAAAACATTCTAATAATTAAATAAGAACGATGATCACAAGATCTCTCTAATGCAATAGTTAAAACTCTAAATTAGCGTGTACCTTTTAGTACGGGGGTGCAGCTTTATTTATAAACTTTTGCAACTTAATCAATCTCAATTCTCTTATGTTTTTAATTCCTCATCAGAGATAAAATAGAAGTGCTAACAAGATTTGGACTCTCCAAGAAATTATCTTCTACTGTTAGATTTTTATTTAATCTCAAATTTCTTATTCTAAGTTGAATCGACTTAGAACTCTTCGTCCTTATCTGATTAGAATGTATCCCGAGATATTCGGAGTTCTATCTCAATTATAATTTAATACTGTTAATCAACATTTTCCAGTCAGCAATCATGTGAACCGCTTTCTCAATGAATTATCATTTTGTCAAATGAGTTGGCTTCATTTGGTCGACAAATATGTCCATGAATTACCATTTTGTCATGGTTAAAGTCACTTTTGATGTGTAAGATCTTTTTTATTCGAGAAGGTCATTTATGTCCATCATTATGCTAAGTCGCAAAATCCTGAAGGGACGGGGCCAGGTGCTATCATAAGGTTGACTCATTGTGACTTAGTGGTCACGGATTCAAATGGCGGAAACAGCCTCTCTGCTCGTGGGTGTAAGGCTGTATACATTCAATCCTTCCTAGACCCTACAACAGCGGAAGTTGTTAGAATCGCACACCAACTAGGAATCTCAGAACACGAAAAACGCTAAACAATAAATTCAATTGCACAGAAAAAATATACAGAAAGCAAAAACTTAAAAAACTAATTTCAAGTTTTCGAAAATTGACAATTGAGACTAATGATTGACATTATATCCTTAAAGCAAATTCGTCCCTCATCGAATTTACTGGCTAATTAGTGAATGTGATGTCTTAAACTGTTCAGCCATTAATGTAACCCAAGTCAACGACCGTCACTCGAGATCTTTTCCAAACACAGTTTAGTTCTTACAATTGTGTCCATTATAACCTTGGGATACTCCTAGTATTTAGGAATGATTGTAGAGAATTCAACCCTCGAAATTCTCATAGAAGCGGACCCTCCATTTTGTTGTGGTGAGTATGGAGCAGTAGTTTGGTGAATAATCTCATATTGAGCACAAAACTCACCAAACAGTGCTTCATATTCGTCACCTTTATCACTTCACACTATTTAGATCTTTTTGCTACGTTGAGTCTCCACTTCATTTTATAGTGGATAAACCCTTCTAAGGCTTCATTCTTGCTTTAAGCATATCCATGTAACAGTACATGCGCAATCATCGATGAAAGTCACAAAATATTTTTTACGACCTTGAACAAATTTCAAATTGCACAAATTCGTATGAATTAATACTAGAGGCTCAGTATTTCTTTTCACTTTTTGAAAAGAATTGTTTATCATTTTTGTTTCCACACATATTTCACATTTATGTTTTGGGTTAATATGAAATTTAGGTAGATGATCCAAATTAACTAGTCTACATAGAGATTCATAATTTACATATCTTAATCTACCTGCCGGAAATTAAAAAACTCAAGAATATAAGCACAATATGTGTTATTCTTCTTAGAACCCGAAGAGGCCGGAACCTTAGTAAGTATATTCGTCTTAAACATGTCATTTCACATGTATCCCCTACCCACATAAACTACACTTTTTGTCAGCACAATCTTGACCGGTCCTCAATTGCGCCAACAATTTGATAGTCCGCCTTGTTCTTTGAAATTGATAGACGATCCTCATTGAGGACCGTAGCCAATTACAATATCGTAAGATAGAACAAAATTTTTTAAAAGAAGTTCCATTGAACTTTTCTGACTTTTCCACATGGTTGACGGGCATATTAGTGGTAATTGATGTAGACGTGTACACGAGTTGGAATCAGATCATGAAGCAGATTTTAAATTAAGGTATTCTTTCTCAGTAGTCATTTTCTGATTTAGGAAAGACCAACACAAAAGAAAATAAACTTTTGAGAATTCACTGTATAAACATTGTTAATCAAACTTTTTTTTTAAATTTAAAATTAAGAAAAATGCCTTACCAAACAGTTGACCGTCGCCCAAAAATCACAACGATTGACAAATCCACAACCATTGACCATGAAGTGAATGAATGGTTGAAATATCATGTTTATGACTTTCAAAGCAAAAGGTATAGTCAAGGACCAAACTGTTGTTTCGAAAAAACAGTTTATAAATAGTTCCCGTTTTGGGGACCTGCTTTAAAACTGTTCTTGGAAAAAATATTGATAGTGACTGTATCCTTTGGAAAATAATTTACCAGGATACAACAATTATCATCAAGTAAAAATTACATTCTAATTTATCCAACAAGCGAATAATAAAACTATGTAGAATTTTCAGAATAAAAGTACAAATAAATAATAAATTTGTGCACTAGAATGCTATATATTTATAATGAATAAATGAGAAGTGAGTTGGTGTCTTTTTGGAAAGGCATGGCTGTTGGCAAAAGGTGCCTATTAAACAGTCGTGTCCCTAACTATTTTTCCCTTCTAGAAGATCCAATCTATTTGGGCCCAAGCCCAATCCGAATTAGATAACAAAAATAGTAAGAAATATATAGACTATTGGGCCCAAGCCCATTTTAATCAACTCAATCCAATTTCTAAGGTTTTGTGCTACGTTGGTAACAATTTCTCATTCACATTTAATTGTTTTTTAGCAAACTTAATATCTGATTTTAATCTTCTCATGGAGATGAACGCAACAGTATGCAGGACCAACCTGATCGGGGAACAAGACTCGCATTAATCAGGCTCAAAGTTTGTAAAATCTCAATATTTTTCAACAGAAGTCTCGTGCACTG
>JABCMJ010028524.1:0-10192 GCA_014822125.1 Arbutus unedo | reverse complement strand
GAGAGAGAGAGAGAGAGAGAGAGAGAGAATTTTTGGGGATGAATCTGCCACATCCCATATCAAAACTAGAATTCCAAACTACTTGACAAAATCAATTAGGCATGCTAGATGAATCAAGTGTTCATGATTTGAGCTGTTAATGACGTGCTACTTTGGTGGGGATCTATTAATGATGTGCCACAACCCACATAACACTTGGTGGGGAGCGCAGATTCATAACTCTAGCATGATTCTACTTTAAGCTGGCCGAAATGACTTTGGGACCAAACTTGAGAGAGAGAGAGAGAGAGGATATGAGGAAATGAAAAAAAAATGGAGCTCCATGGGAAATGAGAAAACCAAAACGCTCAACCTCCTTCTACTCCCTATCTATCACTCTATGTCAAAAATAAGTTGCCTAAAATCTCGAACTAATTAGATTCCCCATTTAAACATAGAGTGGGTTGTTTAATCAGCCTTGTTTAAAATAATAACAAAGAGAGCAGGATCATTCTCTTTCCTCTTCCCAAACTCTGTTAAATAACAGAAGGAAAAGAGAGAATAACAAACAAAGAGAGAACACTTGCAGAATTTGTGAGTTGTTTTTACCTCACAGTGAACTTTTTGCCTTCAATTAGATTTGCACCAAACTAATCGGTGGGTTTGTCAATTTACAATGTGTAGCAAAATAATTGGATTCACACCAAAATAATTGGATTCCATTGCGGTGGTGGATTTGTTCAATCAAATAATGACATCGCCACTGACTCAGAACATGCAATTGGGTATTAGCGACAAGTTTTCATCAGTGCCTAGTTTGTATCCCAAGCCTTCCCATGTTGGATTAACGACATCTCCATTAACATGCAGCAACAAATGTTATGATTGAAACTCAAATTTCTTAACGTTGTGAAGTAAAAATAAAATCAATTGCTTTATTTGGGGGGGGGGGGGGGGGGGNNGCTGGGAGAGAACCAAAAGTTAGAGAATCAAAGAGAAAGGTTTCATTGATGCTCATGGTTAAGGCATGGTGTTTGTCGTACAAACAGAGACCATTTGAGGACAACTAATCAATCCGATGGTGAAGGGTTTAGGAGCAGAACAAACAAAGACAAATGATTTAGTTGAGAGAGAGGGATAGATAGGGTGATATGAGAAAATTAGAAATAACTTAAGTTACTAAAATGCCCTTAAAATGGTGACATTTTGTTAACGACAATGACAAAATCGTATATAAAGGAAAATAGAGACCTTAAGTTACCAAAATACCCTTGAAAACAAGTCAACATTTGACTTTTCGACATTAAAAATAAATAGGCGTTAACTATTAGATTTGATTATAAAGGTTAAAATCGAATCATTTCAAAAATTAGGGATCAAAGTAACATTAGGTTCAAACTACAAAGACTATTTAAATAATTTATGCAAATTTGCTCAACTTAAGGGTCAAAATTTTATGTTGAGGAAAATCCAAATATATTTTGAGCGATATGGGTTAAAAATAAATATGATTTTTTTTCAATACAAAATGACGTAATTTTAAGTAATGTATAAAAATAATGCGTAAAAGTGATGTGTGTATTATTTTTTTCCTTTTATGTTTCCCATAACAATTTTTTCTTTCGTCTTTAAAGTAAACGACAAAAGTAACGACCGAACACAGTAGACTTTGCGATAAAAAAAAAGGGAAAAAAAAATCCCACGGAAGACTTTGCGTTCTCTCTCTCCCTCTAGTTTTCTCTCTCAAAGCATTTTCTTACGCCCAGCGGAATTGAGCCGCCTCTCCTGGTCTCCGATGCTATATCTCCTTATTATTTCCCTTCTTCTCACCGACACATCCAAATTTTTTCCGGGAATTTTGCTGATGATATTTTGCATAGACAAGGAGCTAGTTTCGGGGATCTGGAAGTACTGTCCGTAAGACGCAAATGATATAGAACAAGAGAGTGTAATATATCATTTCCCGACAGTTCGTTCAATTTCCGAGCGTTGGCTACCCATCTTTGACCGTCTTTTTTCTGATGTCTTCGTCGATCTCTGTAATTATCTTGTGTGTCATAGTGTTCAGTCATGGGTTTTGTTAAGAATTTCTTTTGTTATCTGGGTTCGAGTGGAATCTCTCTTGGAGAAATTAATCTTTTTTGTTGATGTTAGGGAATAAGATTTTTTCTATAGAATTCGCTTTAAAAAATTTGTTTAGTCAACCCAATTGATCGGGACTTAAAGTTTCGATTGGTTTGGGTTGGGTTGAGGGAATCGTGATTTTGGTAGGTGGAATCAGAAAAAGAAAGATTGACTGGTAGATTAGCAGGAGCTTGTGTCGAAACCCTAGCATTTTTCTTCCCTAAACGTTTTAGATTGAACTTTTTCCACTACCGTTCATTCCTGGAACCAAATTGTGCCGATGCCGACCGAATTAGATACGTCTTCCGCCATGAATGACTCCACAGCTTCAGCAGAAGCCAGCGTCTCTTCATCAGGTAATCAAATCGTAGCTCCGCCGGCGAAGAAGAAACGAAATCTCCCCGGAATGCCAGGTAAAAAGAATCGTTAACCAACTAGTTAACCGCCCTATTTGGCTTTATGCATTTAGTTTATGTAATCAACTGCCCTATTTGGTAAGGGGCAGGTAGAATATTTTGTTGACGAATTAAGCACGCGCTGAACGTCGTTGGCGGATTGGAATTAATATCAACTTGTTTTTGCAGATCCAGATGCAGAGGTGATTGCTCTGTCACCCAAATCTCTGCTGGCGACCAATCGATTTGTATGTGAAATCTGCAGCAAAGGGTTTCAGAGGGACCAAAATTTGCAGCTCCATAGGAGGGGACATAACCTTCCGTGGAAGCTTCGGCAGAGGTCAGGGAAAGAAATTCGGAAGCGAGTCTACGTTTGTCCTGAGCCGTCTTGCGTCCATCACGATCCTTCACGGGCTTTAGGCGATCTCACGGGGATAAAGAAGCACTTCTGCAGAAAGCACGGCGAGAAGAAGTGGAAATGCGACAAGTGCGCAAAGAAATACGCGGTTCAGTCCGATTGGAAGGCCCACTTGAAGGTCTGTGGAACGAAAGAGTACAAATGTGATTGTGGGACTTCGTTTTCAAGGTTAGTTGATCTATTTTTGCCCCTGCCTTCTCTTTCGTATCTCTATTTTTAGGGCTTTGGGTTTCTGAAATGACTTCTGTTTTGGGTTTTTGTTTGTAGGAGAGATAGCTTTATCACACACAGGGCTTTCTGTGATGCGTTAGCAGAGGAGAGTGCTAAAGCGCCGCCGGTAGCAACACCACTGCCGCCGTCACCTCCATCACCACCTACTGCTTCTCCATCGTCAGCGGCTGTGATACCCTCTGTTTTGCCAATTCAAAGTCCAGGTATCTGTGGCGAATACTTTTGGAAATTTGCACTTCTGTTTGAGATTTTGTCGGGTACCCAGATATTTGTTGCAAATACTTTTGGAAATTTGAACTTCTGTTTGAGATTTTGTCGGGTACGGGTTAATTAAAGAAGCAACAACAATCTTTGTTGGTTTTCCCTCTAGATCTTGGAGTCGTGTTTTTTTTTTTTTGTCCTTTACTGTTTTTTGTTTTCTTATGTTGATAGCTGATCTGAAATCCTGAAAGGTTTGGATGTAGAAAGTAGACAATAAAGCTTTTAAGAATCAATTGGAAAGGTAAACACGGAGGGATTCAAAAGCTAAGGAAAAGGATGAAGTGTATGTGGAAGAATGAGACTCTATCGACCCACCTGTGACCTTGAAAATATCGTCTTCCAATGCAAAAGGCCCAACTTTCTATGACTCGTTTAGCTTTCACTGCATCCCTAACCGTGCATGTGTGTCTTTTATTCTGCAAATACTTAACATTTCTTTCGATTGTTTCCATAATTCCAGAGTTGCCGGAAAATCCAAATCCCGCCCAGATCTTAGACGATGCACCGGTAACAACCGGTGTAACAGGAAGCTGTTGCAATACAAGCAGCTCAAGCAGCAATGGAATTACAAGCACAAGCGTATTTGCTAGCTTGTTTGCATCTCCAACAACTTCAGCAGCGAGTTTATTACAGTCTCAAACGCCTGGATTCACCAACTTAATACAAGCCATGGCTCGTTCAACAGACCTCCCACCATCTCCATCGACTGAACCCGTTTCTTTGTGCCTTGCCACCAATCACAGCTCCTCGATATTTGGCACAGCCGGGAAAGAGCGCTCCCAGTACACTCGACCACCGCCACCGGCAACGTCCGCCACTGCATTGCTACAGAAAGCCGCCCAGATGGGGGCAGTGGCAAGCAACGCCTCGTTGCTGAGGGGGTTTGGGATTGTTTCTTCCACGTCATCTTCTTCTTCTTCGGGGGAATGGGGTCAGAGTCAAATTGAGTCGGAGAGTGGATCTTTGTCAGCCGGACTTGGACTTGGGCTTACATATGATGGGGGTTCTGGTCTGAAAGAACTGATGATGGGGACTCCATCTGTATTTGGTCCCAAGCAGACAACCCTTAATCTTCTTGGTTTAGGAATGGCTGCAGGTGGCGGCCCTACTGGTGGCCTATCAGCTCTAGTGACTTCCATTAACGGCCGCCTTGATGTGGCGGCAGCTGCAGCAGCAGCGTCATTGAGTGGTGGAGATTTCAGTGGCAAAGATATGGGAACAAGACCTTAATATGGGGTGGTGTATATTATTTGTACAGGGGTCTTGGGTGAGTTGATGATGTAGGTGAGAAACATTGCTATGCTATGCGAGACTTTGGTAAAGATGTATAATTCTAATGCTTTCCTTTGATGAGGATAGCAGGAGGACCATTTGTTTTAATGTCATCCAATAGATAATACCCACCATGGTTTAGACTACCTTGTGTTTTTTTTCTGCTCGGAAAAATGGTGGAGGAAGGGGCGACCACGTATGGCTAGTAGATCATAGTTGAGCTTAAGCAAAGACATGGTTCGGGAAGGCATCAAAATGGAGAACAACTGGAAGAGTTGAACTTCTATTTTATCGAACCAAGCGAACCCTCTTAAAACTTAATTCAATGAGAAAGTTCTATATGTTATTACTTTCATGAATAATCTTCTCGATGGGGCTACAAGATGAATAGTTTCAATCATCATTGTAACTCTTGGATGGGCCCGAAATGGTCTGAAATTGGACTCATAAAAATCGGATAACAGTTGAGTTCTACGAAAATTCTGCAATTTATATGAGATCAACTAGTCTCGTGTATAACTAATTGATTCACTAATGATTAAATTTCTTCCCTTTATTTGACAAGAAACTGTGGCTCAAATAATTATGGGAATAAAAGGCGACTGCTTCGTCCTTCAACTATATCTTCTTTGTCCTTTTTTGATACAAAGCTCATTGCTTGTAATAACTAGTTTTGATAGTATTCCGTCATAACTAACATATTCAAAAATATTGCTGATTTTCAGGATTCTAAAAAATACGTCATGGAATTTTATGAACAATAAAAGTAAAAAATGAAGATAAAAATAATATTTAGCAGATTTAGGAGTTCATTGTATGTTTCTAGTGTCTCAAATTGAAATTGTGACAATTGAATATGTGTATACTAAAATTATAAATTAATTGAAGACTGTTGATACGCTATCGGAACATAGATCGTGGAAAGCCAGAGAGTTGAACATGGAAATTGGGTTGCGTGGGTTATCTGGAAGAAACTAGCAGAAGGAAAGAACAAAAAGCAAGAGAAAGATAAGAAAATTCAAAGAAAGAGAGTTGGGTTGAGGACTTGAGGGAGTTGATGGAGTTGAGAGATATAGGGAAAGAGATTATTTAATGGGGTAGGGGCAGTCCATTTAATGTTGTCCCTTGATTGTTTCCAGGGAAGTAGTTTCCTCTGCTGATAAGTATTTTTGGTAGAAAATTTTTCTAAAATTCTCTAGCTACAGAAAATAGGGGATTATAGTCTCTCTGCCTTAAGTTCCTCTAAAATAAAACCGAGGGTTTTTAAAGATTCTTTCCCTTATGTTCAAAGCGGTCCTATGCCTCGTAGAGGAACTGCTGTAAGATTTCGTAGGAGAGAGTTCTTTCCCCCATTGATCCAAGACGCACCTTTGTATGGCGCAAACACTGTCTCCTCGTATTTTTAAATAGTAATTAATAATGAAGTTTAAATTTAATAAACTTTGAATTGATTACATTATAATTAATAGCTATTAAATTTTTAGCTTGTAAAATAAATGATATTTAATGCATGATAATATGAAGTCTTTTTCTTTTCAATGCTATCCTTGCTCTTAAGATTTAGAAATAATATTTTTAATTTTTCAATTTAATACAAAAAAGTGCAACATTCCTTAAGAATTTTCTCGGAATAACAAATAAAGGCTATCGTTCAAAGTGATCAATTTTATTTATTTGATAAATACTAATCTTAGGCACATAACATTTCAAATAATGTATAGGCCAGTGACTGTAATTAAAGCATTCTAGAAACATGAATGAATATTTAAAAATAACAACAAAAATAATAATATTGTACATTTTAAATTTTACATTGGTATTCTTAATAGAAAATATGTTTTGAATGAATTAAATTTTATTATATTTAGAAAGAAAAAAATATTTTGGCAAGGGTAATGTTGATAATAACATTGTAGTTATTGCTATAATACTTATAAGTAAATTAAGGAATACAACTCATTTAATAAGTACAAAAAATTAATGCCTTGACTTAATAGTTTTAACAATAAAGAACATCATTAATTATCCCCAAAATTAATAATTTGAGAATACTGCGTGATTAGAATTTTAGAGAAAAATCTCTTTTATAAATACTCTATTTTTTTAAAAGAAAAATAAATGAGTTGTTATAGAGATTGTCCTCAAAATATTCCTCATGTTTTGCTCTATTTTGCTAACAAACTATGGCACTTATATATTTTACTTCAAAATAATTAAGCAAGTTAAGTGAATGCCAAGTTCTAGAGGGACTTCAAAATAGTAGCTGGTTATAACTTCAAAATAGTTAGTGACTTCAAGTCCCAAAGGTAAAGCATCATTCTCACTCAATAAGAAAAAAGTAGTGCTAACTATTTTGAAGTGAAATTAAATGAAATTAGTGACTATTATAACTTCTTCAAGCAAGCTACGCAAGGCCTTAAGCAGGTTGAGATGCATTAATGTCAAAGGTCAACACCCCCCCCCCCCCCCCCCCAACACACACACACACACACAAAAAACTTGTTCTCTAAAGATGCAATTTGAAATACTAAATCAATGGTCATGCAGTAACCAAATGTGTTCATTGGGAAAAATTATTTTCCCTTCTTGTCAAAGAAATTTGAAAGTTTCAAGCACGTAAGAGGCCATTTGACTATGTAAAAGTAGTATGACAATTCATACCAAGAGTTGAAATTTGGAGTTGATTTTGATTTGTGTATCCAAACAGCTCTTATAGATTTGTATGTCAATTTTGAGTGTATAGACATTGCAAGTAAGATATTTCCTAAAATGAGCAACACATATAGTTTTTTTTATTGTTCCATAGGGTGGGCATGTTCCTGTTGCGAGCAGAATAGAAGCACAAACTGTTTGATAAAATGACTAAGAGAGGCTCAGTTTCTTGAAATACCATTTTAAGTGAGTACTCTTGTCTAATATGTATTTCGAAGCTACAGTTAACCTCCTTGAACTAAAGCCACGTAGAGCTTGTGTACTCTTGTCTAACATGTATTTTGAAGCCAAGAAATGAGACAAGGTCATGGAAGTATGGAGGAGAATAACAAGTAAACAAGTTTAGAAGAGTCTAAGAATCAGCTTGATTGGGGTTGATAATGGAGTTCATGAACCTCCTTTAACAAGACCATCTCCTCATCCAACAGAAGGGATTGGCAGCCCGATAAACAAATGAATGGAAGGACGGAGAAGTGTTTTCATAATATTATTGTAACTTATGTTTGCACGGTATTTGCACATTGGTTTGATATGATACTGTTATATCATACTATTGATTGTTTTGCTTGTTTGTCAATTATAGTAAAGAATGGTTGCAGTTAGGTAAAAATAATGTCGATCTGAATTGGAAGATTTGTATGCCCGTATGTAGTCGAAAATGGTAACCATAGTATTTTGCATGTTAGTATTTCTACGTAACCAACTAGTGTCTTTCATTGCACATGCAGTTAGCAAGGGAATGTTGGAAGAAGATGTCTTCTTATGAATAAGCAAAATAGAGGACCTTGGTAAGCTCAGGATGGGGCACCACCAAACTCCTAGCATGCATGCTGAAGGCTAGGAGGAGGACTGTGCCGACAACTATTTCCTATGTGTTTGTGTTGCCCCATTTTTGTATCACTTTATTATTGTATGAGGAATGTATCTACCTTTTCATTTAAAAAGCTCTCAAGGTAGAAGATGTATTTTCAAAAGTAAAAACTATGTCTAATGATATGAGATCTCCTTCTTTCTCCCATACACATGCTAATATAAGTCAAAAGGGACCAAAGAAATGCTCAAATAACTCCCTACAATCTTCTTGCACAACAAAAATCGTATAACCAAATATCCCAAAAGGTGTTATATCACAAAGTGCCAAAAACTGTATTAAATGTGCGTCAGACTGTGACCTACCGGTAAGAAGTGATTACCTCCCAATAGAAGAAGCTTTTTCTTGAATCTCAGTAGTGGACCTACCGGTAGGAATTTATGACCTATTGGTAGGAAGCGCAATTTTTTGGGTTTTCAAAGCACGACCTACTGGTAAGAAGTAATGACCTACCGGTAGGAAAACCTTCTGTCTGTTTTTTGCTCAAAATCTCAACTGTTGGTCCCAGCTTCTAATTTCTCATTTTGAGCTTCTATAACCTCTCCCTTGGACCACATAAGACTTTGCACTTCAATTCCAAGTCTCGGCACTTGCCAATAGCTCTCAATTTTGCTCATTTTATTCGAAAAAATCTGAAACGTACATAATGGATATGTTGAGCTACATATTTAAGTATTAAGGTGTGCTCAACACTCATATCTCGTAGTGGTTGAATATTTGAGTATAGTATGTCTCAACGTTTCTGGTGATAGTCCACATGGGATGCACGTAAAAGACATAGTTCGAGGACATTTTGTTGCAACAAGCAATGGCGTGGGAGTAGGGGATCCTCCACTGGTCCCATTCTCGGCACGTGCATGTTTGGTGACATAGCAGCACGGTCTGTTTGCGGTTGCCTTTATGCGACACTCTCCGATGTGCTGCCGAAATCACCTTGAATATTGCATCTACCCAGTTGTATTCAACCACTGTATGAAACCCTGCCTTGCGCACCACTTTTCAAGATTTTTGACTGCAAAGTCACTGTAAACCTGTCCGAGAGTCTACTTTGTCGTAGCGATTTCTCCCTTTTTGCAAAAGTATTTCACACACTTGCAGTAGGTAAGAGTGACTGTTGCTGTTACAGACAAATGTTTGGCATCTTTCATGACACTATTGAAACACTCAGCAACATTAGTTGTCATCGGCCCACATCGCCTCCCACCGTCAAAGGCTAATACCCACTTCTCCCTATCCATCTCGTTAATTGCTTTGCCAACTTTTCCTTCCTCTAGATGGTGGATTCTTTCTAGCAACTTGTTGAACTTTGACACCTAAAGCTCATTGGTGCAAACCTTCACTTCGTCCCCAACTCGCTTGTCGAAATTTTTGGCAAAATTTGTCCCGACGTGGTGAGAGCAGTACCGATGGTACGCTCGTGGGGGTCTTCATTCCGGGTCAATTGTTAAGTATCCCAATAGGTTAGGGTGCCTGTTTGAGATGAGACAAAGGCCCAACATGTCCGTAACATATGCCCTAATTTGTTGAAGAAACCACCCCCAAGTCTTAGTACTCTCTTTTTCCACAATGGCAAAACAGACAGGAATGATCATGTTATTTGCCTCTTGTGTGATAGCAATCATGAGCGTGTACTTGTATTTGCCACTCATGAAAGTACCACCTGCACAAAAATAGGCCAATAATGTCTGAAAGCCCCTAAGCACAGTCCAAAAGTCTAGAACACCCTATCGAATGGAATTCCTCCTCCTCTCGTGTCTGGCCATCTTTAGTTTGTAGCTTTCACAAAGTATCCGAATTTTTATGGTCGTTTCTATGAAGAATTGTCCCAACTTACTGTATGATTCGTCCCAATCTCCATAGATTTCTGCAATGGCTTTTTGTTTTACTGCTCAACACTTTGCATATGATGGCTTAAAACCTTTACACTCT
>JABCMJ010028512.1:0-23020 GCA_014822125.1 Arbutus unedo | reverse complement strand
TGAAGCGGTGGCTTTCCGGGAGGTCGGGGCCTGCCCCGGAAGGGGCAGTGGTACATTTGGAGGCGAAAGCGGAAGGGATGTTCAGAAGGAGGGAGCGGGTGTGGACGATATGGGAGGTAGAGGTAGATGTGGAGTTCTAAGGTGTGCCCTTAAACCTTCACTTGGTAGTGAGTCCACCGCACACAGAGAATGACACATTTGAGGGAGTAGATTATAGAATGGGTGTTGAAGTGTATTGGGGTTTCAGGCTTGTCAATTGTTCGAGTGTGTTTCATCAGGGTTTCAAGAAGTGGCAAGGACTACTTTTCCGTGTATTGAGGTGAATTGGAGGAGGAAGATGCTTCTTTGGAGGGCTCAAAAAGAGCAGGCACCGTCGTGGAAGGGGTAGAGGGAGCTTTGGAATTGGGTTTACTTCTTTGAAAATGATCTTTAAAGTATTTATGGAATGTCAAGGAATTGAATGCTGTGGACAGAGTGTCGGGTAGAAAGTCCATCACCAGGGGTTAAAAAAAAAGGAAAAGGCAGAAACCATAACGTTTTGTAGTGTTTTATTTATTGATTACTTTTGTTATGTACATATGTATACGCAATTATGACTGAATGTGAATTTTTTTTAGTTATGAGAAGAAAATTGTCTTGGTTAATTTTTGACTAGAGGCCAGGCACACGCTATGCTTGTGCAAGTGGAAGTCTATCGATCTATGTGATAATAGGAGCAAAAGTTATTTAGAGGAAATGGTGGGTGTTTTGTTTTTCTTTTTTGCCCTTGTGGTTATTGGATGGTCCAAGGTTCAAAAGTAATTAGGGATATATTTTGGGGACACCTTAGGAGTTAAATGGTTGACACAGTGACCAAAATCGGGAGACCAAACAAGTGATCTCCCTTTATGTTTAGAATAGATACTTTCCTTTTTGGTGGTTTGAGCTTTTCAGATACTGAAATGTTAGATGATACAAGCCCTGTATGTTGCGAAACTAGCACCAAGATAACTGTAAACAATGACAATTGCTAGCATTTACGAATGATAAAAGGAATATGTAATTATGTTAATGGAAAAATTAGAAGGCTTTTGAAGGCAATGATATGTGATGGTACTTGTAGTATAGCCCTCATGGTATGGTGGCATCATAAATTTTCTATAAGACTTGATTTTTCCTGATCTACTTTTTGAACTGGGTTTCCATAGTTTAATCAGTGATGCTCTGTTCACTTAATTTCTTACAGAAGTAGGATACTGGCATCTTCAACATGTACATAAAGCAGGTAATTGGTAATCCCTGACTGAGTTTGGAGCTCTATAGTCTCATATGCCTTTTCCAATTATTAACTTCGATATTCCGTTGTTGGAATTTGAGTTCAGGTTATTATTGAAGGCTTTAAGAGTTATAAAGATCAAGTTGCTACGGAGCCTTTTAGTTCGAAAATAAGTTGTGTTGGTAAGGATGTTCTACGTTATAATCGCCTTGAGGCTTTTATTTTTTTAGCTTGTGTGGGATTGTGGCAGTTGAAGCAGTTAGAAGATCTGAATTGTATTTGTCTATTTTGTGGCCTTGTTTCAAACTTGTACTTGACATGATTGATACACTGCGATGGTTTTGTATGACAATCTTTTTTATTGATGTGTTATTTTTGTTTTAGAGCTTCTTTTATTGGTATTCCTCATCAAAATCAGCTTCAAAAATAATAATTTAAACCGCATCCATGCTCCCTACATGCTAATTCATCATCACACTTGATTTAAATGATGCCGAAGGGAAGATAACATCCTATAAGAATATTCTGCCCTAGATGTATGGATTTCTATTTTCTTCTATTCTAGCAATACAAAGGGTTATTCATCTTCCCAGCCTTGGAAATCACTCATGATATTTAAATGGTTTGAACAATACATGTAATACTACAACCCTTGTTTTAAAAAATACTTTGCAACCTATGCTAGGTATATTTTATTGGCTCTTTGACAGATGTCTGACATAATGTTGGTCTTTTCCAAGGTTTTGAATGTGCTTTGGAGTAAAAATTTATTGTACTTAATTTGTAGTGAACGTATGTAAAATATGTGAAGCAATGGACTGAAGTGTGCTTTGACCATGCTTGAAGTATTGGCCTGCATATTGCCGGAGTTGCAATCAGGTTTCCGCTGGTTTTGCAATTTACATTACCGGAACTAAAAGTTGTTGATGTACCCTAGCCCATCAATGGGTTATCAACGCGCGGACACCATTTGTTGGTGAGAAAGATAAAGAAACATAAATGCAAGAAGGGGGAATTTATAATAGAAACAACTTCTAGAATGGAGGGACTACACAGGAGCAAGGGGGAAGTAGGAAAGATCTTTCTCCCCTTTGTCTTGAATGGGGAATTTGTCCGTCAGTGATCCGCAGAATTAATGTGAATAATAAAAGGCTAACTATGAACTTGTTGCCATAAAGATATTTTGCTTTCCCGTTGGTATGGAAACAGCTGAAAAATCATAACCTGATACGGGGGAGAATGACTTTGGATTCCACGTGCACTCAGCACACACAAACACACACATGCATCACTTGGGTGGGAAATAGAGTATTTTTGCATAGATAGGAGAACTGAGATGTGGTGTAGTTGAAGTAGGTCAGAAAAACCCTTAGAAATATAGAAAACCATGGTGAAAATAGAGAACTCTTGGCGATCGTCAAGCCCTTCACTTAGGGTTGGACTTTCGGCCTTCGTGGTCCTCACAACTTTAATGACGAATCCCTTGGCATATTGGAAGTAGCTTAAAAGGTTGCAAAACCTTCTTTGGCAAGATAATATACCTTCAGATTTGGACCTGGGAATCTAAACTGATTTCCTATAGCGATGCATTAGATTTTTGGATCAGTCTTTGAATTAAATGGCTATGCATGAAAATTCCAAATCTTCCTTGCATTACCCACCCTTTGAGAACCACCATTAGTTAAAATAGTATAGATCCCCTATCATTTTTCTGCAAGCTCAATTTTTTTTTGGAGGAGCAGGGACCATGGCTTTAATTGCAAAATGCACCTTATTGTATGAGAGCAAACACCAAGGTTGGAGTCCTTGATAGCTTGATACATATTGTTGGGCCTATTTCCTAATAGCTTAAGCTGTTGGGACAATTTTTAACTTAACAGGAATTGCCTTCATTATTGCTGTAATACTGCCTACTGCTATCTAGTGGGACTTGATTTTTGAAAGCATTTCCCTCATAACGAACTGTATAATTCCTCTTGATGTTCCAGAGTCTCCAAATGGACATTTTTGACGTAGAGATTTCTTAATTGCCCAGCAATGTACAGCAGCTCTTTTTTCGCATAAAATCTCCTTTCTGGCTTCTTCCCAAAGGATTGGTTTCTATGCATCCAAATAAAAGATAATTACCTATCTGATTAGTATTTCTTGTAGCAAATTGGTATAGCAGGTGCCAAAGAATGATGTGATCTTTTGCTTGAGTATATATCATTGTCTGATTTTGTCCAAATAGATTTCCTGTTGAGCTTTTTGAATGGACACATCTGGGCATATAGAGAAAACCATTTCTTTAAGAAGTGAAGGGTAAATAAGAAAAGCCAAAAAAGCCTTGGTGTATTGGGAAACAAGTTTGTTGATGGGGTAGATTTTCTTGTTGAATGACATGCTTCTGACTATGTTCTGCAAATGTCATTGGCTCGATATGTTTTCTCCATTGCCATAATTGAATTTAGTTTTCTGTATGAAGGTTTTGATTAATTTATTTCGATCGATGAAATAATGTATGGTCCTGTTTGGTTACTGATTTCAATATCAAATGTGCAGTAACATTTTTCAGAATCTCTTTTTGAAAACAAAAGCACTCAATCATTTTGATATTTTATTCTTTTCTTTGAGCAGAAATGACTTTTAGAATTTGAAAACACCATTGTGATTTTTTCTTAAAAAGGGACTGTTCTCCCAAAAATTCTCTGGAAAGAAATTTCAGAAATCATCAACCAAAGAAGTTTTCTTTGTTTTGTTGAGAATATGAACATGGTAACAGAAAACAAAAACTAAGTGAGACAGGGCCCTGACACTACCTTCTCCTTTGAAATAAATTATTGTTTTGATCTACTCTGCAGTTGGTGCAAATGGATCTGGCAAATCAAACTTTTTCCATGGTAAGTGAGTCTTGTCTTGGTTGATGTTTAATTTTTTTCACTCGTTCACTCCTAGCTTCTACAGTGCTTAATTGATCTTAGTTAGCACATTTTATTTCCTTCTGTATACTAATTTATTTGTTTTTTCATTCTGATATCTTTGTAGCTATTCGATTTGTGATAAGTGACCTCTTCCAAAACTTGCGGAGTGAAGATAGGCATGCGTTACTCCATGTATGCTTTGTTATCTATGGTTCTGTAGATATTATCGTTTGCAATTCGTCTAGATTATTAATGGCGTTCTGTTTTATATTTGTATTAACATTGTGCAGGAAGGTGCTGGGCACCAGGTGTTATCTGCTTTCGTGGAGATCGTATTTGATAATGCTGACAATCGCATCCCTGTTAGTCTTTGGTTCTGACCTAGTTCTTTTTTTTATGAAATACATTGGATGCTCATATCTTTTTTGAGTGCTTCTGAGGGGTGTGTAGTTAGCACTAGAAAAATTGAGGTTGTTGTTTTCATATTTATTCTTTTCTTGATCTAGTTGTATTGCCTTTTTTTGAATGAATTTAATTCTTTGCGAAGATATGACAGAGGTTTAGTAAATGATTGTTTTAGTCTATTGGATTTTTTTCTTGGTTCCATTAATTTAGCATGATCAGTTTCAGTGCTACTACTATTGCAACCGTGTCTGGAAGTTGAAAACCTGACCCAGTATTACTGGAACACGCTAGCACCCTCGCGATATGGGCTATGGCACTCACATTCTGGAACCTTTTACCTTTCAAATGATGAATTTACCAATTAAACTCGAACCTATCATTGTTTTTATTTGTTCTCTTGAAGGTTTTGGTAGAAGTGAAAAAATACAAATATGAAGAATTCAATTCTAGGGAGAATGGGCATCTTGAGAGTAGCTGTAAAGATATGGATCATATGATTCATATTGTTCCTGGAAATGTGATTCCCTACGGAACACCCGAGGGCTTAGGCTGCATTCCAAGAAAGAGACTAAAGTTTGAGTCCTCTCAGAAATTTATTTCACATTATTTATATCCAAGAAGTAGGCTGTGTTATTTGATGTATAATTGCTAAAACAATTTCTTAGAAATACCTTAAATTCTAGTATTATTAAACTATTAATCCGTAGAAGTTTCGCCTTGTTGTAAAATGTTTTGGAACATGTGATCACGAAGTTCCCATTCTCGGTCCACGCCGTAGAACAAGCTGCGTTGTAGGTAGCTTAGACCCAATCGGTCATTTGGTTCATTGTTTATTTTAGAGGCCTTCGATTCATCAAGAAGGCCTTGGTTCTCTCGAGTTGTGTGATTTCAGCTGTTTTTTGGGTTTGTTTGGATGGAAAGAAATGCTTGAATTTATGATGATCAGTTTGATAATTTCTCACCTCCCTGTTTTCTATTTTTCTTAGGTTGATAAGGAGGAGGTGCGCTTGCGGAGAACTATTGGTCTTAAAAAGGATGAGTACTTTTTGGATGGAAAACATATCACGTGGGTGGCAATAATTTACATTGTGTTAATTATTTCTTCTTTGCTTCGTTCTATTCGTTGCTCTTAAGTCTCCCAGTCAATTTTCTGTCGATGCATGATCAAAAGTATGTAGTTTTCCAGGAAAATAGAAGATTGTTAATTATTTCGTCTTTCTTCATTCTCATTCTATTTACGCTTAGTCTCCCAAACAGTTATCTTTAGAAGAATGATTAAAAAGTATGTAGTTTTGCAGGAAAACAGAAGTTACGAACTTACTTGAAAGTGCTGGGTTCTCTCGTTCCAACCCTTACTATGTTGTGCAGCAAGGGAAAGTATGTCCATCTTGTGTGTGATCATAAGGTGTTTGGTACTTTATCCTGTCTGATATCTGCATTTTTAGTGCTGAGTTGGACACATGGTTGTCAATATTTTACAGATAGCATCTTTGACATTGATGAAAGACTCTGAGCGACTGGATCTTCTGAAAGAAATTGGAGGAACACGAGTTTATGAGGAAAGACGCCGGGAGAGTTTGAAAATTATGCAAGAAACTGGCAAGTTATCATTCATCATTTCTTCTTTCATATTGCAATACTCTGTTGGTGATGTCACTTCTTATAATCAGGTAATAAGAGAAAGCAAATAATTCAAGTTGTTCAGTATTTGGATGAGAGATTAAAGGAGCTTGATGAAGAAAAAGAGGAATTGAAAAAATATCAGCAGCTTGACAAGCAACGGAAATCTCTAGAATATACCATTTATGACAAAGAAATTCATGATGCAAGACAGAAGCTGGCAGAGGTTAGTTGTGTGTGTGTGTTTGTCTTGTACATATATAAATTCCTTGTTTCCTAGTTAACGTACTGTATTGGTTACTCAAGTATCAAATATGCTATTTTGATTTAGAAATTGCACTCATCATTAGACAACTGGACCTTCAATGCGTGTTCAAGATGCAGTATAGGTAGCGTGATTACCAATAACCTGCAGACCTGTCAGGAAAGAATGAAAAAAGGAAAACAACTACGGCGTACAACTCTGCTATTGTCTTTCTCTTTCTGTTGCATCTTCCATGTTTCTGCTTTTTGCATGTTATTCCTAGTAGATTGCTGTCGTTCTTCAGTGGGGAATTCCTGTGAAAATGCTACCACCACAAAATCAAAAGCCTGTTGTATTAGGTATACGAATGTTAGTCGTACACATTCTAAATGGGGCCTGACTTATTTTGACTCTCAACCACCCAAGTATATTGGACATATTTATTGAATATTGTTTCAGTTACTGATGCTAATTGCACATTGCTAATATTAGTTTTCCTTGTTTCCGATTTGTGTTTAAACTCTTCAAGATTGAGTCACAGGTGAACTCTTTATGGTTCATTTTTGCTTACAGCGGAATGCCTAAATGAAATAGCTGTCACTTGATGCAGGTAGAAGAGGCTCGACAAAAGGTTTCGGAAAAGTCAACCAAGATGTATAACACAGTGTTAGATGCCCATGAAAAGTCAAAGGAGTTAGACAAAACATTCAAAGATTTGACAAAAGAAGTTCAGATTTTGGGCAAAGAGAAAGAAGCAATAGAGAACCAGCGAAAAGCAGCTATTAAAAAGCGTGCACAACTGGAGCTTGATGACAAAGATCTACAGGAGAGGATCTCTGGAGATATCAGAGCCAAGGTTCTTATCTAACAGAGGTCTTTGTATAAGTATCTATTTTGGAGCTATAGACACATGAGGGTAGCAAAAAGACAGTTTATATGTTGATATCATACTTTCCTTCTTCAGGAGGATGCAGTGAAACAGCTTGAGATTCTGCAGAAAGAAATACAGGATTCCACCGAGGAGCTTAATAAAATTAGACCTCTGTACAACAATCAAGTCAGAGAGGAGGAGGACATAACTAGAGGGTATGCCTATTGTGATTGCTATGCTGTAAATGTATTCTTCTCTAGTCCATTGTGGAGTATGGATACAATCTTTTCTTCCCTTTGTATTTCTTTTAATCCCATTCTACTTATGCTTCAGATCCAAGAATGAAAGACTGTTTTGGCGATGCCAAAGAAGTCTGGTAGCATTTCTATGAGTGTGTTGCCTATGGCCATGGCCAGTTGGCCACAATTGCATTGACACCATCCTCAACATCATATTGTCCTTGGCAATAGTGCCACAATACGCCCATTTCTGATGCCACCATTGTTTATCGATTTCGTCATTGTCATCTTCAGCATTATTGTTTTGACTATTACCAACACCATGTCACCCTCTCAGCTCTTGATTTGCTACCACACAAATCCACCATTAACATTGTTTTATCAGCATGTAAACTCTGTTTGTGCTGCAATCACCACTTTAACAAATCTCAGAACTAGTTCAAACAATAGTATACCTAACTAATCATGAGATTTAGAAATGATGGTACCTTTGGCTCATCCTCCTCTTCCTCACCATAATATTGTGAGGACGGACCACCACAGTCACCATGGATGTCATAGTTTTGGCATTCTCACTGGGATAACAAATGTCATTATCTAATTAAAGTTTGACCTAGTCATCGAAACAGAAAAATCCTAAAGGATGGTACCATATGATGTTGTTGATTTATCCTCATGATCATTGTTATCATCGTATTCAACAAATTGTTAAGAACACCACAATTCCGCACATGCCATGCTGCCTTTACTGGTGCTTTAGCTTTTTCCTTATGTACCACCAATGACAAAGTATTATCAGCTTGTCATCACTGGTTATGCCATAATCACTGTATAGCAAATCTCACTTCTAATCAAGTTTTGGTGCACTCGTCCAGACTCCAATCAGCAAGTTTAAAATGATGGGTTTTACCTTCGTCCTTTATAAACCTTTTTCACTTAGAACTATGGTTGTAACCGGCCCGGTATGGAGGAGAAACTCGGACCAAACTGGAAATTTTGGTTTAGGATTTTCTAAATCGAAACCGAACCAAATTATTTTGGTTTGGTTTGGTTGGTTTCTTCGGTTTTAGTCTAGTTCGGTTTGGTTTCCAGTTTGGTTGGTTCGGTTCGGTTTGGTTGTATCAAGGCAAATAAAAAATTGTGTTTTTTGATTAAAAAGTAAGCATTTGAGCTATTAAAGAGTCAAGTTCAACGTTCATAATACCTATTATAGAGAACTAAAAGAATATGGATTAAAAAAATAAAGATTACCAAAAAATACAAGTGACAAAACTAATACAAATTACAAAAAATAAAAATTATAAAAAAAATTGATGTTTTTTATTCCTGTCCGGTTCGGTCCGTCCTGGTGTTTAGAGGTAGAAAACCAAAACCAAAACCGAACCGAAATTCTTTACAAAAAACTAAACCAAACCAAACCGAATCAGACCAATCTAGCTAAAATACCGGACCAAACTCCCAGTTCGGTTTGGTTTTCCGGTTTCGTTCGGTTTTCTGGTTTAGGCTTGCACCCCAACTTAAAACTGCTTCTGAAGAATGTTCCTCTCGCATGTACTCATGTACATGTTTGTATTTCTCTGCTTGCCTTTGAGATGAATTTTTCTGGGATGATACATTTTTTGATGACTTCACTGTGTGGTACAGTATAATGGACCGTGAGAAGAAGCTCAGCGTTCTTTATCAAAAACGGGGTCGTGCCACCCAGTTTGCGAGTAAAGCTGCTCGGGACAAATGGCTGCAAAAGGAAATTGATGAATATGAACGAGTCCTGTCTTCAAATCTAGCTCAGGTTGCTGTTTATTCATTACTTCAGAATCTGTGATCTCTTAAACTTTTTGGATGTATGCTTGCCCTGTCTGATGTGGACATGCTCGTGGATGGTATGTAGTGCAGTTATATTTTTGCCTTACTTTTTCGGAGGGTTAGTGCAAAAAATAACGTCTTTCAAACATTAGCTTTTCGAGAGGCATCTTTAAAACATTAGCCCTTTTGAGAGGCAGTAGGTTTAGTTGTGTTTACCTTTTGTGATTTCTCATGATTAAAAATATTAGAGGGATCACGAGTCTACCAGACGATGAAAGAGAGTACTAGAGTCTCTCTCCAACTGCCATTGGTGATCATAGAAACAATCAAATTATGTATTTACTGGAACTTATTGGCAAAAATTCATGGATGTCCTATTTCCTATCCTTATAACTTTCCTAATTTGAATATTCATGACTCACAGCTGTCAACTTCTTTTAAAATTGTTTCTAAGGTTTTTAATTTCCACTGCACTCGAGCCGTGAAAAGCATCTCAAACTTTGCCCTTGTAGAAGCTGTTTACATGAGACCACAATGACTAGTGCAGATGCATGCCCTTTGTTTCCTTCCAAACTGCCACAGTGCAAGTTGCATCTGCTCTTTGTTCCCTTCCAAACTGTACTCATCCTCCGCTTTGAGAGTATTTGTGTTTGAATTATTTTTGTAGAATTTTTATGTCGAACCCGAAAGCTTAAGCTGTAAGGAAATAGGCCTAACAATGTATATGAATCTACTCAACACCCTCCCTCATGTGCAATCTCGTTTTGCATGCGGAGATCCAAATATTCATAGATAGAGCGAAATAGAATACGAAGGGGGAGAAATAGAAATTCAAATGAGAAACAAATGCAAATGGATGGACTTGAACCCAAGACCTTTCCGTACTCTTATACCATGTTAAGTTACAGATTGTCCCAAACGCTAAAGCAATTAGGGAGGTCCCAACATTGTATTAAGGGATCACCCATTTTATAACTGAGCAATGCCAGAATGTATTCTTTGACATCCCCTCAGTGCAACCGCGTATGAGGTCGGACACTTGCAGCCTCTTTTTAGGTCTATCGTCGTGCAGCTTTTCAATTGAGTCTATCATCTTGGCATTTGGATTCTTTTTAGCAGGTAAAATGTGGGAGGGAATGGGTCCCGCTCTGATAATGTGTGGACACCTTATATCCAATCCAAAAGCTTAGCTGTTAGTAAATGGGACCAACAATGTATTTCAAGCTATTCAACACTTTCCAATTCAACTTAAACTATATTCACTCTTCATTTTGTTTTTTGTCAACCATGTAGCATTGGTGTGGAGTCTGCAGACATCAGTAGTCACATGATAAATCTTAGAAGGTAGAAGGCTGTCATGGAGAAGATATGACACCATATTCAAATCTATGTGTCCTTGATGTTCTTTTCAGACTTGAGAAGTTAATTCACTACATATTTTTCATGATGTTTTTTTTGCACATGGTCTATTCTATTTAGAATTTTTAGAGCTACGTTTGGGTGCGTGAGTTGCATTTCTATTAACACCAGATATTGTTTCTATTAAGATTCACGACATTGATTGTCTGAAGTATTATGATATTCCAGTTCAGAATGTATGAAAAGTGTGGGGCTGCACTGGCAATGCCAAGTGGAGAGCTGGGCAGCTGTACCCACATTCCTGTTGGAGGCATGAAGCCTAATGTCCCGATGCACGTGTAGGGCTCAAATTCAAAACCTGACCAGCAACGTCCCGAGTGCACATGACTTAGAAGTCAAAATTTGCAATTTTTCCGTTGATGCATGTCTTCTTTTGCTGTAGAATGACAAATACAAAGAGTATTTTGGTAAAAACGCTTTCAATTTAGCTAAAAGAAAACTGCTACTACTAGCACTTACAGATGGGCTATTCTGAAGAGGGATTTTGATGACTGTTCCCTTCAATTTCTCTTGCTCCATATTGTTTGCGGAACAATGTTCAAGAGGATATCCTATCTTGATAAGCCATTTGAACACTGCATTTTGTCCACCTTCCTCTTAGTCAACTATCTAGATACATCTCAACAAGGTTTTATCTGGCTGTGTTTGTGATTGAATTTTGATTGTGAAAATTTGAGTTAGCTTTGGCAAAAAGTTTTTTATATTGATGATTGGATGGTGTTTGTGAATATGGCCCAATACACGGTACAGCCCGGAGTAGAATTTGTACTTCGGATCAAATTCTTGAGGAAAAGAAACAAAGACAACAGATTTACTTCCGTTTCCATTTGTTCCGGCAGATTTATTTCAGCAGATTTTTTGGTTGTTGGCTAAACATATTTGCAACTGCTCTATTGCTTGTTTCCCAAAAAAAAAAAAAAAAACTACTCTATTGTATTGAGCTTTCCTTTTCATTCGTCATTAAAAAACCAACACACTTTCAACACTCCCAAAGCCGAAATAACATCAGTTATGTTGTATTTCCCTTCCAAGAACTTTATTGCATTTTGGACGAGTTATTGGTTTTCTGTTATTGCTTGTGTAATTTTAATTCTCTATAGTACTATCCATGATGTGAGCTTTACTTGGTATCCTTTATGTGTGTCAAGAGTTTCGCGATGCATTTGTTTTTCCTTTTTGCTTTTGGATAACTATCAACAGTTTTAATATGCTGATAAGCCTGGACATTTCTGAGAACATGCCATGACTCTGTTGGAAATGTGTTGTATACCAGCAGTTATTCAACACTCTTAATGCACGTTGGGATATCTAAATCCTCAATCCTCCAATTTGCTAATGGTGGATATTAGGACTTTTTCTTCACAGTTTTGCTATATGTAGAACCTGAAAAACAATTTTACTGGAATAAAAAGGTAAACAGATTTGTAAGGTAAGATAGAAGAAGTAGTTGTTAGTTCCATGAATCCATAGAAAACATGTGAAATTATTGCATGAGCCAGTCGTTTTGTGTTTTAGTTTTATCTCTTATCTATTGCTATGTCAACGAATCCGTATCACGTCGCATCCGTGTTCCGTGTCTATATATGTGCTTTTTAGTCATTATGTATGTCGCAATCCTTAGCCTTCTCCAGCATATTTTCTCTGTTTGCATCTTTCTCTGACTATGGTTGATGGTGTAATTTCTTGCTGTTTTCTCAAAGGACCGAGTCAAAAGTGTTACTATCACCCTGGTGGTGGTTTTTCTTCATTTATCTTCCTGGCCGTTTTTATACTAATAATTGTTTTGGTTGTATGTTTCAGGAGGAGAAACTTAAGGATGAAATTCAACAGCTTAATGCTGATATTCAGGAACAGGATGCCTACGTTGCGCGTCGCCAAAGTGAAATAGCAGAGTTAGAATCTGTCATATCTCAGTATCGTGAAGCTTACAATCAGTTCAAGTCCCAAAGAGACAAGCTGCAGGATGAGCGGAAGTAAGATATTTTTTTTTGATGTTTGTGTTTTTCATTAGCCTTCAGCAATAATAATGTGCAAAATGTAATTGGGTTTTAAACTGTGTTCAATGCAATCAATTGCATATATTTATTAGGTCCTTGTGGGGGAAAGAAAGTGAACTTTCTGGCGAGATTGATAGACTAAAGACAGAAGTTGTGAAGGCGGAAAAAAGCCTAGATCATGCTACACCCGGTGTGAGTAATTGCTTCTTGTTTAACTTATCAAAGCTGTAATTGTTTCTTGTTAGCGTTGTGTATCCAAGACATCTTTTCCAAAGTCTCCGTGAACCATTATGATGTCCTTTTGAGATTTGAGGTCTTTCAATTTCCAGTACGCTCCTCATTAGTGTTGCATCTAGTTGATAGACTTGTTACCGTCGTAATTCTACATTAGTTGATAGCATTTTGTACAAGCAATGGGAACTATAGGACAAAATTGGAAGTGGTTCTTGGAGGAACTTCTGGGACATGACATCTTGGTAACACAGTAAATTCCCTTTGTATCCTTCAGTTTCTACCTACTAAAGCTTTTGCCAGGGTGGAAAACCCTTTTTGTAGAGAAACTATAGTGAAATCATTCCCTCCGTATCCTTGTTTCTACCTATTAAAGCTTTTGCCGGCTGGAAAACAAAATACAAAAGCCACCAGGGAGTTCTAACTGTTTAATTCAAGTTCCACGTCTTCGTTCTTAGTCATGTGCCAAACTTCTAATCTTCTGGTTCGCCTGGTCGTATGCACATCAGATATTTGTGGGTTGGTTATTATTTACGGGAATGCAGGTATGTGTTGATAGACGTGGTTGCCTTCTTGTTGATGATGTGAATTTTGCAGGATATTAGGAGAGGTCTGAATTCAGTGAGGAGGATATGCAGGGAGTATGATATTCTTGGAGTATTTGGTCCTATTATTGAGTTGGTCGATTGTGACGAAAAGTTTTTCACTGCTGTTGAAGTGACTGCTGCAAACAGGTTCAGACAATATAATCCTGCAGTAGTTAAGACCTGGATAGTGTTGGATACAAGTATCTGAGCTGCTTTATCGCCTGTTAAAGTATGTTGATCTTTCTGTGCTTAAAGTAGTGCTCTTACTTTTGGTTTCTTTCTACTTTTACAGTTTGTTTCATGTGGTGGTTGAAACGGATGAAATATCGACCCAGATAATTCGACACCTTAATGCATTGAAAGGTGGGCGAGTCACATTTATACCACTTAACAGGGTGAAGGCGCCCCAAATTGCGTATCCACAGAGTTCTGATGTGATACCTCTGCTAAAGAAACTGAAATTCTCACGTGATTATACTCCAGCTTTTTCCCAGGTATTTTTTTTTTGGTTGATATGTAGAATTTATGCAGGTTAATTATTAGAGTTCTCTTTCCTGTTTTCAGAATCATATGATGTGTGATCAGAATTGTTTTTATGATGCTGTTCAGTGCTGCTCTTGCAGTTTTTCAACTTTGAGTTGAAAATTTATTCACTCAGAAGCTGCAAACCTCCAAAGTAGTGTATTGTGTAGGTTGCTGCATTTGCTTTAGAAGTATCTCTATCTCTGAGCATTCTTCCAACCTAGATCTTGTAATGTTGGGCTATGCTGGAAAATTTGGTAAAGTTTTGATCACAGCTGATTTTAGGATAATGTTTATCAGGACGCTGTAGGTTTAGAGTTTTGAGCGTTGAAGAAAGGTGTGCGAGAGTTCAAACCAAATAATTTTTCATAGTATAGGGACTGAAATATTGGACTAATGGTAGTGGTGTACTGCCATATTCTTAGACGGCAGTTATTTGGTTTCTTGATTGTTAAAGGTGGGAAAAGGTTTGGCAATCTGCTAAATCCCGAGTCGGTTTATATTATGACTCCATGAATGGTAAATTTAAGCTCTCTACCTCTCTCCATAAGTTCTTCCCCTTAGTCCTGTGTCTTTCCTTCTCGTTTCTCTACCTCGCTGGTACTATGGATTTTCCTTTCCCTTTATTACCATTGAAATTTGGATCCTTGTAATTGGCTATGCAGCAGGATTTCTTTTGTTTCTTTCCTTACCCTCCATGACTTTGTTGTTGATTGTTTGCTGTTTTCATAGGTGTTTGGTAGAACCGTAATTTGTCGAGATTTGGATGTGGCTACAAGAGTTGCCCGCACTGATGGTTTGGACTGCATAACTTTGGAAGGTAATGCGGCACTTTGTGTTCTTTGGCCTTGAAGTAATTTGGAGTGATTGTTTTTCTCTATTGAGCTTAATCTTATTTCTCATACAGGTGATCAAGTGAGCAAGAAAGGTGGAATGACGGGGGGATTTTATGATTATAGGCGCTCAAAACTGAAGTTTATGAATGTAATAAGAGAGAATACAAAGTCTGTTAACATGAAGGAAGATGAACTTGAGAAAGTTCGCGTTAAGCTTCAAGATATCCTTCAAATTGTTAATTTTTAGTGACTTTGAAGGTCAGAATTTGCATAATTTGATTGTTATATTATTCGCATGCTGCACTAGTTTCATAATGGAGCATGAACTTTTATGTTGTAGTAAATCTGGCTTGATTCCAGTCCCCAAAGGCTAAGAAATAGGCACACGTCTTTTTAAATGTGGGGTTGAATAATTTCACATCCAGATACTGCTCATTTAGAAAGGGAGTCAATAACGGCAGCACTGTCATTGAAGCTCGAATCACCGCTAAATGATACATGTAGGGTGCACGTGTGGGTGATCAATGGGTTTGTTGTTTTGCAACCGGAAAAATCAAACACTCACGAAGTATTAAGGAACCCTAGCGAGGTTCAGATGCTGGAATTGTTAGACCAGATCTGAACTGTGAAGAAAAACCAACTGAAATCCTAACATTCCCCATCATACTCAAGGTGGTGAAGCATAGACCAGATGGGCTTTGGAGTTAAGGGGGAATCAACGGGTTTATTTTGTAAGTTAACAAGATAGGTACTTTGGTTCTCTCGCTGCAGAGTGCCCTATTTTTAGTCCTCACTGGTGTACATACCTGTAGAATATGGGAATCAAACTGTTTTGATAAATAATATATTTATAGAAATAGGCATCAGGTTATGCCATCCATATATCAAGTTGGTTGAACTGTTGAAGCAGTTATTTGTTGGGTTCAAAATGGTGACTTGACTTTGCTATACCTTTTATCCTTTTTCTTTCGTTTTCTGCTATGAGGGTAATCACTTCCTCTTCCCATTCAGTTTTCTCATAAAGTAAATGGTTAGAGGAAATTAAATCGGGAAGGATTTTGCCTTATTATTCTTGAGAAGAACGTTTAATGGTGAATGAAAACAATCAGCTAGCAATGCCTAACTTGTGGGGTTTCCTCATGGATTGAGCTTTGAAGAAGTGAAAGACATACTAGTATAGTACTATAAACATGTAACTGTTTATGTTTTCACTCTACCCAATTCTTTTGGGAAAACACCCAGCTTCTTTTCAGGTATACTTTTACCTTCTGTATGAACTTAACATTTCCCACAGATAGATCAGAAAATAACAGAACTTGTTGCTGAGCAGCAGAAAAATGATGCCAAGCTTGCTCATGACAGATCTGAATTGGAACAGCTTAAGCAGGATATTGCTAACACTAGGAAGCAGAAAGAATCCATTTCTAAAGCTCTAACGAAAAAGGTATCTCAAAATTTATAACTTTCTTTCTCTGCATTGCTAATTCAAATTTGTCTATTAAAATTCTTTGATATTCCTTGCACGTTTTTAGGAAAAGTTGCTTGCAAATGTGCGGACCCAAATTGGGCAGCTTGAAGCCAACATATCTATGAAACGAGATGAAATGGGCACGGAGCTTGTTGATCACTTAACACCGGAGGAGAAGGATTTGCTATCACGACTGAATCCTGAAATAACTGAGCTGAAAGAGACGCTTATTGCATGCAGGGCAAATCGCATAGAGGTTGTTAATGAAGTTTAGTTGTATTTATGTAAAGCTTAAATGCAGGCTGTGTGCTTGTATTCATTATCATTTCCATATGCTCTGTGTTGGCAGACTGAAACAAGAAAGGCAGAGCTTGAGACTAATCTGTCAACGAACCTTGTAAGGAGAAAACAAGAGCTGGAGGCTGTTAAATTGTCTGGAGAGACTGACATGTTACTAGCTGAAGCTGAAGCGAAGAAGCAGGAACTAAGAGATGCTAGGTTGCTTGTTGAAGACGTGACCCAACAGCTCAAAAGTGAGAACTTTGGACTTCTTGCATGCAATTTCCAGTATTGATGTTCTAATCCCTCATATTTTGTTTGGGCGAAATTTTTTGTGGGCAGGAGTCTCTGGAAGTATTGATGAGCGCAGAAGGCAACTTGGGAAGATCAAAGATGAGAAGAATAAGTTAAAGGTTGTTTTCTTTAATGTTTTTTGAACTTCAACTGTAAGCGTTAGTTATGGTTGCTGTTGCTAAGATGATGTCTTGTGAATGCAGTCATTGGAGGAAAACTACCAGAGTACACTTCAGGATGAAGCTAAAGAGCTGGAACAACTGTTAAGTAACAGAAATATTCTTGTTGCGAAGCAAGAAGAGTACTCAAAGAAGATCAGGGAATTGGGGCCATTGTCATCAGATGCTTTTGACACGTATTACTCTTCTCTGAATTAGGTTTCTACTTAAAAGTGGATTTTGGTAGAATAAAATTCTTATTCTTCTCCCTTTAGGAGGATCAATATGTAGAACAAATTACAAGCCTAATAAAGGAAATATAAATCAATTACCTATACACATTCCTAAATTAACTTTCTACTCAAATCCCTAAGATTATGTACAATTAAATACCATATACAATCAACACTCCCCTTCAAGCTAGAGAGTATATATCATGTACTCCCAGCTTGCTACAGATAGAATCAATGAAAACTTTTGGGAGAGTTTTGGTGAAGATATCTGCAAGTTGAGAACCAGAAGGAACAAAAGGTGTAGAGATTTCCTTCAACTCCATTTTAGACCGAACAAAGTGACAATCGACCTCAATGTGTTTGATTTTCTCATGAAAGACTGGATTATTGGCTATATGAATAGCAGCTTGATTGTCACAATAGAGAGGAGTAGGACCCTCTACTAGAATGCCAAATTCCTGTAGGATTGTGCGTAACCAAGTTAGCTTACAAGTAGTTTAAGCCATTGCCCGATACTCTACCTCAGCACTAGAACGGGTTACAACCGATTGTTTCCTACTCTTTCAAGTCACAAGATTACCTCCGATAAATGTACAATAGCTAGTGGTAGATCGACGATCCGTAGGAGAACCTGCGCAATCAGCATCTGTATACCTTTCAGTATGGAGATGTCCTGATGATCGATAGATAAGTCCACGTCTTGGAGCATTTTTAAGATTTAAGATACTTCCAAGATACGAATGACTGCCTCCATATGGGGAGCTCGAGGATGGGTCATGAATTGGTTGACCACACTAACTGCATAGGAGATATCTAGTCGAGTAATCGTGAGATAAATAAGTTTGCCCACAAGTCTACGATATATCTCAGGGTCATCAATCAATTCACCATCTTCAGGCATCAACTTTGGATTAGTTTCCATAAGAGTGGCTACAGGTTTAGAACCAAGATAGCCGGTATTTCTTAGGAGGTCAAGAGTGTACTTCTTTTGCGATAAACTGATTTTGGCTTTGGATTGAGCAACCTCAATGCTAAAAAAATAATGAAGCTTGCCCAAATCTTTAGTATGAAGGCTAGAACCAAAATGATGAATCAAGGTCTGAGTCTCAATACTATCACTACAAGTGATGATAATATCGTCCATATAAACCACGAGAATCACAATACTATTGTTGGTCTTCTTAAAGAACATTGTGTGATCGGCCTGACTTCGAGTCATACCATGAGAAACGACTGAGTTGCTGAACTTATTGAACCAAGCTCGGGGAGACCGTCTAAGGCTGTATATAGATTTGCGAAGATGACACACACATTTCCCTTGGGACTCAAAATCGGGTAGTTGAGCCGTACATATAGACAAGTTTAGACAAGTCCCCATGTAGAAAAGCGTTCTTGACATCAAGTTGGTGGAGTGGCCAATCAAGATTTGCAGCGAGAGATAACAATTCGAATCGAATTTAGCTTGGCAACCGGAGAAAAAGTTTCAGTATAATGAAGACCATAGGTTTGAGTGAAACTCTTAGCTACAAGAGAAGCTTTGAGTTGATTGACAGTGCCATTAGGATTTTGTTTGACAGTAAAAACCAAACGACAACTAACAATATGAGCCCCAAAGGGCTTGGGAACAAGATCTCAAGTATGATTCAACGCAAACGCACGCATTTCTTCTTCCATAGCGAACCGCCATCCAGGATGAGAGAGGGTGTCTTGGTAAGACTTGGGAACAACAACAGAGGAGAGATACAGAAAATGCTTGGAACGAAGGGGATAAGCAGTTGTATGAAACGAAGTGAGAAATAGGATGAGAAGTGCAAGTACGCTTACCTTTTCTCACAGCAATAGGAAGATCAAGGGCGGAATATTGTGAAGGTGGATCTGCAGACGAAAGTGGAGATGGTGAGGATGAATGAGAAAAGTCTACAGTAGCAATGGTCTGAGGTGCAACGGAATAACGACGAACATAGACCTGTGTAATTGGGGGCGAGCTAGAGTAGAGGAGGAGGCAATTTCAGGAACACATGAGGGACAGACAAGAGCAGAGAACAATGGATCCTGTAGTTGGCCGCTGCCAGCAGAATAATAAGGAACTGTCTCAAAGAATATCACATTGCACTAATAAAGTGCTTATGTAACGTAGGACTATAACACCTATATCCTTTCTGTGTCCGTGAATAACTGAGAAAGATGCACTATGAGAGTGAGCATCAAGTTTATCACGACCAGGTTGCAAGTTATGAACAAAAGAAATATAACCAAAAATCTTTGAGGGAAAAGGAAAGGGATTTTTTTAGGAAACATGACTTGAAAAGGAGATTTACCCTTCAGAACACGAGATGACATTCTAATAAAAAAGTAACTAGCAGTAAGGACAGCATCCCCCTAGAAGAATTTTGGAACATGCATTTGGATCATAAGAGCACGAGCAATGGCCAGGACAGGGTGATTCTTCCGTTCAGCAATCCTATTTTGCTGGTGGGTAATAACATAAAAGGTTTGGTGTATAATGCTTTTAGACTCGAGAAATGGTTGAAAAAAGTTAGCAGTATGTTCTTGAGCATTATCAGTGTGAAAAACAAGTAATTTGGCATTAAATTGATTCAAAATTTCAGTATAAAATGATTGAAAAGCCTTAAAGACTTGAGAACGGTCCTTAAGCACGTATATCCAAGTTAGATGGGAGAACTCATCGATGAATGTGAAAATATCGAGCGCCACATAAACCAGTGGACCGAGATGGCCCCCAAACATCAAAATGAACTAGAGCAAAATGTTGCAAATTAGGTGATTCGGTACAATGAGGGAAAGAAACTCGACAATGTTTACTAATTTCACATGTTTCACAGTCAAACCTGGTAATGATGGAACTAAGTGCCGAAGATTGGCAGATGATGGGTGCGCAAGTCGACAATGCCACTGATAGGGTGATGTGGTGGAATGCATAGCAGATGAAATTGAGGGGTAAGGCGGCTGAAAGTAGTAAAGACCGTTCTTGTCATATCCCCCACTAATCAGCCTTTTCGTCTTTAGATCCTGAAATTCACAATGAGAGGGGTAAAACGTCACAAAACAGTTGAAAGTTTGGCTAACTTTGTGAATTGATAACAAGTTGAAAGGGAATTAGGGTAAATATAGAACAGAAGAAAAAGTAAGACCAAAAGTGCAATATATGCTAATGCCATGAATAGGAGTTTTAGTTCCATTAGCCATTGTAACAAAGGAAGGGGACGAATGATAAGTGAGACATCAGAAAGGAGAGACAAATTACTTGTCATATGGTCAGAGGCTCTAGAATCAAGAATCCAAGGGGTTGAGAAGAAGAGCAAAGACACATGTTACCTGATGAGACGAATGAGTGGTGGAAGAAGAAGATGCATTAGTCTGTTGAAAAATTGAATCATGCTCGGATTTAGAGATAGTAATCTGATTAGATTGCTTTCCCTTAAATGTATCTTGATTGGCCCAAGTTGGCATGCTATGAAGTCTCCAACAAAACTTAACAGAATGATTAGTTTGACCACAATAAGTGTACCACTTGGTATCATGGCCACCACGGCGAGTATCCTTGAAGTCCATGGAGGTAAATGAGAAAACAGTGCCGAAACAATCAATGCACCGCGTAGCCGAATGAACAGTATCCGGGGTACCGTGAACAGTGTTGTGACTTGTTAGTACTAGGTTTAGTTCTCCGTAAACCCTAATGGGCCTAGGTTGTTAGGGCCCACTAGGTTAACCCTAATCCCATTGTTTATTTATAAATAAACACCCCGACACTCAATACAAGTGTGGGTTTTTCCTTAACATAGTATCAGAGCCATGTTAAACGAAAAAAACCTAACGTTTGCTCTCTCCAGCGCCTCTGCCGTTGCCGCCACTCTCCAGCGCTATCGCCGCCCTTTCCGGTGCCACTGTTGCTGCCGCCCTTCTCCAGGGTCGACGCCACCTTCGCGCCGCCCTTCTCTAGCGCCGCCTCCGTGTCGCCGCACCACCACACCTCTCGCCGTCTCCGGCATCGTCGCCCGTCTCCAACGACCACCACTGGCGCCTATTGCTGTTGGTTTGGTTGGTTCACCATTGATGTTGCTTCTGATCTACTCCTTTACCGTTGTTGCCTCTGATCTACATCCGGTACTGCCCCTCCTCCGCTGCTGCTACTGATGCACCGCTCTGCCATTCACTACTGCCATTTGCCTCTGCTACCGTTGTCCCTTTTGCCTTGCTGCTCGGTATTATGGCTGCTTGATTTGTATTGCTTCATGATTGCTGTTTTGTTCTGGTTGCCTTGATATACTGATCTAGTGACCGGTGTTTCGTTGGGCGGCTATAGTTGTCACGGCGGGATCTGCTTTCTTCTATTTTCTTTCTCAGTCATGTCAACTATAATTTCTTCGCCCACAGATCCTTTGCCATCACCATCTGTTCCGTCCGCCCAGCTCGTGGTGGCTTGCAAGCCCCCTCGGCCTCAGATCTTCTCCTCATCTACTCGCTTGGTGGAAACCAAGCTTACTGGCCCGTCTACTTATGTTTTGTGGCGGAAGAAAGTCCTGAAGTCTCTTCAAGGCATGGATTTGGACTCACATCTGACGGATAGTGCTCTTTCTGAGACTTCTCCTTAGTACCGTTCTTGGCTTCAGGATGATGCGCGACTGTTTACTTTACTGCTGAACTCCATGGATGAGTCTGTTGAGATACTGGTCTCCAATGCTGATACTGTGAAGGAGATTTGGCAGTCCTTGACCGATACCTACTCCACGACCAATGATATGTCCTGCTTGTTTGATGTGATGAAGAGTTTCTTCCAACTCACGCGTGAGGGAAAAATTCTTCAGGAGCACTATGTTGGGTTCAAGACTCTTGCAGATGAGTATGGCCGATTGCTCCCTTTCACTTCCGACCTGATAGTGTTTCGTCGCTAGCGTGATCAGATTATGATTGTTCTTTATTTAGCCAGTCTTGTTGGTGGTGACTGTGAGGCTGCTCGGTCTCAAATACTTACAGGGGCAGATATTCCATCTCTCCTAGAGGCCTTTCGCCGTGTCTGTCGATCAGCGAACCACTCTGAGTCTCGTACTGTGCCCACTGAATCCGCTGATAGGGTTGCCTATTTTTCTTCCCCGAGTGGGGCTCGTGGCGGCCATTGGGGCCGGGGTGGGCGTACAGGTGGTCGTATTGGTACTGGCTCTCCGGAGACTCGCACTTGTCATCATTGTGGCATTGTTGGTCACATTCGCCTGCAGTGCCCCCAGTTGGGCTCTAAGCCTTCTTCTATGGCTCATGTTGCCACTGTGCCTGCTTCTCCTTCTGAGGGTCACATGGTCCATCTGTCTGTTGCTGAATATGATCGGTACACTCAGTCTCCTGTGCTCGCTTGCCTTGCAGTTGGTACCTTTATTACAGGTAACTCTACCGCTTGCATGGTTACTTCGCGCACTTAGGTTATTGACTCTGGTGCTTCAGATCACATGACCGGGACTACATGTACTCTCTCTGAGTATTCTCCTCTTACTGGGACTGGACAGGTTACGATGCCCAATGGTTCTGCTATTGACATTCGAGGTTGTGGCATTGCTACATCCACTTCCTCATTGACCTTGCAACATGTGTTATATACTCCTAGCTCTCCTTTTAATCTGCTTTCTATTAGTCGCGTTACTAAAGATTT
>JABCMJ010028508.1:0-12907 GCA_014822125.1 Arbutus unedo | reverse complement strand
ATAATTTTTGGGGTAATTAGAGTTACTTGTGAGAATTCCGGTTATAATATAAAATTTTATTTATGTTAAATTTGTGAGCGTGACAATATATACAAGACACGTAAGGAATGACATTACTACCAGGTGTCATGAGTTATGCATTGTGATTATCAATCGAATAGCCACCATAAGGATTTTACACATCCATCATCACCGAAACACGTTTATGTATTCTGGGTACTTTACTTGAGATTTAGTCTTCACTAATGAAATCTGTGATTAAACGTGAAAAACAAGACTAATTGTGTAGGTCAATTTATTTTGAATGATGGTCAACTTTGCTGCCATCCAAAATTAAATTTGTTCAACTTATCATGTTCAGTACAAATTGATGGTAAAATTCATTATTCCATCACATTGACCAAAATCGACAAAAATTATGATGGCAAATTTGTTCAACTTACTAAAATTATAATTGTAAATTTCATCATTCCATCGAATTGACCATAAACCACTTTCAAACTTACCATGTTCAGAACAAATTTACCATTGTATAGTACAAATTTACCAAAATGAGTTTGGTCCATCTTCAAACTGGTGACAATCATCATTTCAACCAACTAACCAACATACGTATCGTAAAAAAAGTTAATCGCAGTGTAAATTTACTACAAATCTAAATCAAACTAAATCCGCGAAACACGTTACACATCCAAGCATTGTAAGAGCCCTAGTGTAATCTATATATCGAAAAAAAAGCATCAATTAGGCATATAGTCTCGGAGTTAAGTAAACCCACATAAAGAAAAAAATAAATGTGCTACATCACCTCTTTGTGTAATTCTCGATTATGGTTTCCTAACCTTTGGCATCTGCCGCATTTAATTTGGTTTTCATTGAGTTCTAGGTCTCCTAGGAGGCTTCTTGCTTAATGGAGGAAGTATGAACCCCTCATCATCTTGTTGCTCGCGAATCCACACAGTGGGTGGGTAAATAGAGAATGAGTATGAGGCACGAAAAACTTGCACATGATAATATGGATCGATAAATGAACTCAGAACTTCAACCACAAAATATATTGTAGCGACTGCATGACCACATGAGAAACGTTCTAATTGCCATGATTGACATGAACAAATACCCCTAGCAATGTTGACAGTGACGTTTGGAATGATTGGACCTCGTAAACATCATCTCCAACCTCAACAACCACCCATGTCCTACTATCGTTACCCATAATCTTAACTCTTAAAGCATCAACTAAATTTGTGATGAGAATATAACGTTCCTTCTGAATCCAAGAATTGAATGACTCAGCTACATTTGAGTACATCTCACCATATCTATCAACTCGAAAGTATGCATTGCTCCAATTTTTGTTTGGTAATTAAACGAAGAAATTAGACACCCTATCACCACCATCATGTACGATTTTGTCTATGTACTGATGGAATAAATTCCGGGTAGGAGCGTAAGCACATTTAACCAGTAAATTCACCATCTTCTCTATAAAAGTTTTATGCGACCCCTGTGAATGATACCTCAAATTTGACTTGAGATGAAATAAGTAAAATCCAAGGATGACATTTGGAAATACAATCTTCACTGCATCGAGTAGTCCAATATTGCGATCGGAAATAAATGTTATATCCTTCCCAAGAATAATAATCTTGTTCAAGTTCTACAAGAATTATAACCAATTGCCTTGGTTTTCATAATCACCAATAGCAAAACACAATGAAAATATACCTGCAAGGTAAACGCAAACAAACACCACAAAAAATAATTCAAAAGAAGAATGTGATTAACTATGCACTACTAGTATCTTGTATTGAAAAATATAATTAAGCACAAAAAAATAGAGTACCTTGGTTTTCATTTTTCCTAGTGGCACCTAGCAAAACCCCCTTATGTCTACTTCTCAAAAATATGCCATCGAGAAAAATAATCAGTCAACAATGATTAAATCCTTAAATGCATGCTGCAAAAGCTATAAACAACCTCTTAAAGCGCTTAATTTCGTTGTCGAAATCCAGCTCAATACGACTCTTGCGATTTTTAATCATCATTGCACTAACGTATCATCTAAGATTAGAAAAAGGGGTCCAAGTAACCGCCAAATACATCACTCCTAACCTTCTCAACAACCCACCAAGCTTAGTGGTATGATACATTCAATCCATAATCATTTTTCATTTCCTTGACGACATCAACCGGCCTCTTTACAAGTGTTGCGCTTACTTCTTCCATAAACAAATAAGCAATAAATTTCGACGTTACATGCATATTTTTTGGAGTCCTAACTGCAACAACACAGTTGTGCGTATCGACAAATCTTTTAATATAAAAGTAATCGTTTGGTGTAAACACCCTGGCATGCAACTCTCATTCACATCCCTTTTCTTTCCTGTACTTGCAATGGATTGTCAACCGCATTTTGTTGTTCTTGGTTAAAACATGCTCGAAACCCTTCTCAGTGACATACTTCTTCAATACAGTATGGAGTTGTGAAACTCCTCCCTCGTACTTTTGTCCAACGCCCGTAATTCCAACTAACCATTAGGTTGACAAAAAATTGTTACGTTTGTGAATGCAAAACACTATAATATCATCATAATTACGGGTTGCCCCCTCAACATCAATTGACTGGATCCTAGTATATTCCATATTTCCTCTCTAACTACCAGAATTTTCATTGTTGTTGTCTCCATCAGAATTATCAAAGAACTCGACCGTGGAATCTTTAACAACAACCTTAATATCTTCATAGGCTGCGATCTCTGCTAGCCCGAACATCCTAACCAAATCCTTGTCATTATCCAATAGTAGACTTTCATTGTCAACCAACGAATAACTCAAAATAACAGATTCAGAATCCAAGTGACTCTATCTATCACATATCTTATTCATCACATGCATAAAGTTTCATCTGCGATTTATCCGGATTATAGCAATCTTCTCATTATGCCTACAAATCAGTATCAACCTATAGTCTATTGCAACTATCTTGCGAACAACAGTGTTAACAAATTAAAATGTCAAGTTCTACAGGAACATAAACAATATCACAAATTAGTAAATCGTGTTCTATAGGAACTTACACTATAATTACTGAAAAAAGGTACATATTCCTGCATTTTGTGATGGTTAGTTTAGTGTATCATTATTGTAATCTTTTATAACTCTAAGTGTTTTAATTCTTTAGTGATAGTCAATTTGCATATTATAAATTTTCATCTCATGGTTAATTTGCACATCCCGAACAATTTACTATATTTGCGACAGTAACATACATGTCATGGTATATTTGTATCATTATGGTAAATTCCTACTACTCTTTGGTGATGGTGAATTTTTATATGGTAAATTTCACACTCTCGCGGGCAGTTTACTATCTTTTGCGATAGTAACTTATGCATCATGGTATATTTGTATCATTATGGTAAATTTCTACAACTATTTAGCGATGGTTAATTTGTATATATAGTAAATTTCCAACACTCAAATCGTAGTTGACAAAAAAAGAATCGACCATCCTCGGATTAGGGTAAATTGTTGGAACATGGTAAATTATAGATCATCCAGCAAAAGAGTTGGCATATCATGCACAATCCATATACACAAAACAGATACTAAAAATTAATAATGACAAATAAAAAGATTCTTCACTCATTGTGTAATTTGAACAATTTTCGAAAAAAATTCTTCAGGTTTGACGATGAGATCTTTGTCCTAACTAACTCAGAACACTCAGTTTCCGTTGCCAAATGACATAAAAGTGGCGGGGCTATGTCATAATCAATGAGTAATATAGGAACCTAATTTGTGTGATCTCATGCGAAAAAACCAAATATAGGATCAATATTCCAGTAAATTACTAAGATTTCGTTCAAAAAATCCAAAAATATGGTAAAGATTCGAGTGAACCCTTAAGATTCACTGGCAAATCAAATATTCAGTGGGAAGATTATGGCCATCCTCATATTATGACAAATACAATATTCGTTGAAAAATCAAATATTTCGACAAACATTCTGGCCAATTACAGATTCCACATAAACATGGAATATTCACTGGGAAATCAAAACTTCAGTCGAAGATTCCGGCAAATTACATATTTCGACTAATACAATATTTTATAGCATAAACATGGAATTAAATAACGTAGGTTTCATCCCATTAGCTTTTTGAACGTATGATTTCATCCTATTTTTACATTGATTCACATTTTTACCATTAATTTTGAGTGTTAATTTATCCTTTTATAAGTGAAAATAATCCCTGATTTGGTAGATAGAAAATAATAGCAGTAAACTAGGCTTGAATTATGGAATCAAATATGGTAAATAATTTTTAGTGAATCTTGATAATATTATTAGAATTTCAAGATACTCACCGGATTCTTAAACACAATCTTGAGAATATCGCCGAAATTCAAAAAAATGCTCACCGAAAACACCTTAGTTTTTAATTTTGGATAATTCGAATCTTAAACCACTAAAAAGAGATTCCATATAAAGGACTTACCATAACAGTTTCGTCAATGTTGAACTTTTCTTTCCTAACTTGATGTTCTTCTTACTTTTTGGTTTCTTGGGTTGTATTAGTTTGTGAATCCTCTTAATTGGGTTGGTATCTTACCAACGAATCTTGGATTCGTTCTCCTCTATTAATACAATCTTCTTTAGCTTTCCAAAAAAAAAAAAAACTGTTTCGTCACCCCCAAAATTGAGTTTCCGGGACAAAGAATTACAGAAAAATAACGACCTAAGATTTCAGTTTGTGAAGGGCTTGAGACTACGTGTGATAATAAATTTGCATAATTTATGGTTAATTTGTTAGGATTGATGGTAAATTTACTGACCCAAAATTGTGATGGTAAATTTGTATATATTTTCTACATGTGATAATAATTTTGCTTACTTGATGGTTAATTTATTAGAATCGATGATAAATTTATTGTCTTCTATAATTGTGATGGTAAACTTGCAAATCTAAGAGTTAAAATGCTGCAAATCGTTTGTTACTTGAGATGATGGTAAATTTTTAGTTCTAATGGTAAATTTCTACAAATCTAAGAGTTAATGCTGCAAATCGTTTGTTACTTGAGATAATAGTAAATTTGTAGTTCTCATGGCAAATTTCTGCAAATTTTTCATACAATTCTAAATACTTACTGTTTAGATAAGGTTTAGTACTACTTTTTGGAATTTACTATAATCCCTTCAAATTTACTATGTCAAATTGCTTATATTGACTGTCTATGAATAAATTTCGATGTCCAATTTTAGTGCAATGTGTTTCAATAAATAGTCACTACAACAGCTTTAGGGATGTTAACAAATTTCAGTGAATGTGTTTAAGATTTTGGTGAGTATATTTTGAAGCGATTCTTGCAAATTTACCATCAAGAATGAACAAAAACTTTTGCAACGATTTAAACTATTAGATAAGCAAATTTACCATCACAATTGTAGAGGGCAATAAAATTATCATCACATGTAGGAAAGAACTGCAAATTTATCATTGATCTTATCAAATCAACCATCAGAAAAAAAATTAGAAAATACGAATTCCTTCAAATGCAAGAGCTTAGGTTATTTTTCTGAATTTACTATAATCCTTCAAATTTACCATGTCGAATTGTTTATGTTGATTTTGCGACCTTAGTTACTGGATGTGTCCAAACAGATATGGAAAGGTAGTGAATGTATCCCTTGTTTTAAGGGTTGAGTGATAATTTACATATCAGGATAATTTAGGTATTTTTGAAAAAATAGAATAAAAACTTAACCTTCAAAAGTGAATAGGGTGAAACACTATGTATAGCTTATAGATAGGACCAAACAATAAGTGTCTCAAAAAAATATGAACCGACTTTTTAAAATGTTATCCACTATATGTTTGTGTATAAAAATATAGAAGAGCCCAGCGTTACACTCTGCTCCAAAATATTCAGGCCGGCCCTGTCCACTATTAGTTAAATTTGGACAACTCTGCCCCCGGAAGATAAAATAAAAGGGTGAAGCGAGCAGAAGTGGGAGACATATCTAAACAATCAATTTGCAGGGTCCACTAATTTTGTGGCGTAATCGTAGGATTCCAGTGATCAAATGATCAAAAAGAGAAAGCACTCACATTGTCCTTAATTTTTTTAATGAACCCTTGAGTCCAAACACCTCAACCATTGGGTAAGCATAGAAAACACAATGAGATTGACATGTTTGTAATTAAGGACAAAGTTGAACCTTTTGGCAATCTTGTATAAAATATCCAATATCATTCTTTTTTACAAGTTGACGGCATTCAATGAAATGATAGGAATAACACCAACAGAAGATAAAATGACTGAAAATAGATTAAGATAATTTAGACATATTTATTACAGATCGATTAATATAATAGTTAAGATGAGCGATATGATTACAATATATGGTAGCACAGAAAAGAAATTTATGTCAAAATTGATTTTAAAAGTGATAGTTTAAAATTATTATTGCTTTTTTTTATAGATATTATGTAATACAATACTCTCAATGGAGCTTACTAGAAAAAAGAAATCTGTGTAATCCGGCCACACCGATCAATTGAAACTTAAAAGACTTAATTTGGTTTGTTTTGAACGTTGGTGTTGGAATTTGATTACACACTAGTAGTCATAACATTTAGCTTTTCTTAAACACTACTCTAATCACATGACTCATACTAGCGTATAACTTTTTCTTTGTAAGTTGCCGATTCATTAGCATAATCTTGTTTGTACTGGGCAAATTAGGAGCTTCATGACATTTTAAACAAATTTTACGGTGCCACAAACAGAAATTTGGGAGAGTTGTAGTGTAATTTTCTGTAGTCTGCGTATAGTGAGGACAAAACGTCGTAATTTTGTCCGTTTCGTCCTCGAAACTACACCGGTTGTCCTCGAAATTTTGGTATAATTTCGAGGACAAAACGGGCAAGACTACAATATTTTACCCGCATTATATGCGCATTTCAAAAAACTGCACAATAACCTTCCCGAATCCCACGAAGGGTTCTTATAGTAATACCTGTTTCAGACTGTTAATAGAGTTAGGGTAAATTTCACCTACACCCCCTGAGGTTACTAACAAGTTCATTGCCCTTCCCTGTAGTTCTGACAATTGCACTGTTCTCCCTTACTTTACAAAATAATGTTTCTGGACCCCCTGCCGTGAAATTCAAAACGTTGACTGTCAAAACTAAGTGATGTCATGGTTCTTTTATTTTTAAATGCCCAGATTACCCCTCCTCACTTTCTCTCTCACCTATATAACTAATTCTCACTCTCACTTTATTGTTCTCCCCATTTCGTTTTTCCCTCTCAAACCCCCTATTTTCATTTGCATACCTGGGTTACAAGTGCATCCGAAAATTTTAGGTATTATTTTCTACAAATTTAATTAATTCGTAATATTTTTTTCCTACAGTATATTTTATTATTTTAATGATACAATTATACATGTGAAATAATTTTTGCATATGTAAAGAGTTTATGTTTCCTCAATATTCTTGATATATATAACAATTTTTTCCCTATTTTTGTATATGTAAGGCATAGTTCCAATAATTTATTAGTATTGAGAAATATAATTTAGGTTTGTATTATACTAATCTCTTATTATGTATTATGTTTGTGTTGAACTAATATTTTTCTTAATCATCCCTTTTAAATTATTTTTTTGCTTTTTGTATATTAAATTATCCTTGATTTTTCCATCATCACCACCTCCTTACGCTACTTTTAATTCTATATTTTATACATTAAATTAACTCAGAACTTTTTGCTTATAAAAAATTAAGCCAAATTATCTTTAATAAAAAATTAAACTTTTAATTTGATTTTTTTCTGTCACTTTTTAAAACACTTAGATTCTAAAAATATAAAATTAAGCCTAAAAAATAGAATATATTAAATTTATTTCTAAAGAAATTATTTATTTCGAATTGTTTCATTGTTAGTCAATCTTTTCAAGTTTTCATAATTATTTTGGCGAAGTTAATTTCTTCACGTTTTCATAATTATTTCTCAAAATTTGTTCAATAAAATCTTGTCATCTTCTTTTAAAGTATTGATATACACCACTATCTTAAGAAATTACTTAAGACCAAATAAATAACTAACTTTAACTTAGCATTTTGATTTTTTTGATTTTATGCGAATATTTTTTTTCCTTTTAGTGAGCACTTTAGAATATTTCTATGTGCTTTTAATTGATAGAATTATATATATATATATATAAAGTAGAAAAAAAAATCTTGTAAAAATGAAAAAATATGCTAAAAATCACTTTTTAAGGAAGATCTTATTCTCTGTCATACACCACCATCTCAATCCCTCTCCACAAACCCTCTAGATTGCAAAATTAGATATTCGGAAATTGGGGAATGGTCGTCATTGAGGTTCTTGGCGACCGATGACTACAAATCGTTGAATTTGACTACAGAGGCCGATTACGAATCGTTGGTTATCTTAAGAAATATTCGTCTACTTATTTTGTTGTCCTTATTTAAAAAAAACTAATCTTTTTATTTTGTGTCTATTTTCATATGGTTATTGGTTCGTCTAGATAGGAATTTCAAAAAAGTATAAAATTATATCCACAAACTAAAAAAAAAAATCAAAAAACACAAAAAAAAAATCCAAAACAACGTATGTGCTGACTTATTTTCATCTTTAGTGAACTTTTTTTAGCTTTTGGACATAATTTTTATATTTTTTAGATTCCCTTCGTGGAGACGAACCAAAAATCAATAAGAAATTGATAAAAAAATAACAAATACAAAAACGTTTTGAATAAAGATAAAAAATAATTAATATAAATAAATTAAGCCAAATGGACCGGCCAGTTTAGTTCAAAAGAGAGAAAGAGGAGAAAATAGTTTACTACGGAACTTATATTTCAAAAGGCAAAATGCCTATACAATTTGAGGTGCAAAATAGAGAGTATCACAGATATTTAATGTCAAAAATTCCAAGTTTTCTGGTCCCTTGATGTTCACATTCTAATTTAGTTTCAACAGCAAATGGAACTATAAAGAGAGAGAGAGAGAGAGAGAGAGAGAGAGGAAAGAGAAAGTTAGAGCATGGTGACATGAGAAGATGGATTAAGGCTAAAAATGGTATTTTATTTTAAATTTAACACTGTTAACGAAAAACTAATGGGAGGTGGTGTTAGAAGAATACTTTGTAAAGCAAGGGAGGACAATATAATTGTCAGAACCACAAGGGAGCACAGTGAACTTGTGAGTAACCTCAGGGGCGTAGGTGAAATTTACCCATAGAGTTATCATACGATTATAGTTTCTACAACTAATTCTCTCCTTTTAGAATTTTTGCTATAGTAAAACAATTGTTGAGCTGTCCAGGACAGTTATTAAAGAGAATTCAAATATCTTATTTAACATATCATTCGATGACTATATATGTTATACGTAATTATCATCTCTGTACATTGTCGAATAAATGAAGCCTATTAGATTTATCAGAAATGGCTATTTACCCATTTGTCCTTATAGGCATTTGGAGAAAATAAAAAAACTGTTATGTAGACTATTAATAATCTGTTTATGTAAAAAACAGAAAAATAATAGAAAACAGTAAGGCAGAAACTTACTTGGATCTTTAACAAATTCTAGCGACGTAGCAAGTTATGGACGAATTTGTTGAACGCGAACACTTACTGATCGAAATTTGCGTTGGACACAATCTCCTTAAGACAAAATATGCTCTTGCTACGGTGCTACGAGATGAATTGGTGTCTGTCACCCAGGATGCAGCGATCTATACTAGTAGTAGCAGCACTGCAAACTATTAGTCTGTCGAACTGGAATGTGTAATGCACTTCTCTCTGTCGAATGGTATTATGTAGCAGTATGATATGGAATGCAAGAGTACGTGATACAAAATTTTTTTAGATTCTGAAATGGTGTGGGAAGCCTCTAATTTTTAGGCAATGGAAAGGTACAACTCAGCCCAAGAGTTGTACCAGTTTGGTCCGAAAAGATAAGCCAGTTCGGTTGGGTGCAATGGTTTGGCCGAAAGGTCACAGCTGTTGGACCTTAAAACGGTCAGAACCAATGGTTAAATTTGGTTGCGGCACGCGGGTTAAAAATGGTCCGGTTTGGGTCACGCGAGCCACAAAGGGACGGGTTGATCCAAATGGGTTAACCGGATCCAATAAATAAAATTCTAAAAGGAAATTAATTTAATTAATTAAATAATTAATTTAGTTAAATAAATTTTCAATAAAAAAAGTATATAAATGACCTAAACTCGAACCTAAACCCGGCTCGGCACTGCACGGCCAGTCGATCGGTCGGACGGCGGAGGCACGCATGCGCGCGTGGTAGTTTAGGTCAAAGCCCATGCTACCTAAGTCTTTCCCCATCCACAAAAGTGGGTGCCCATTGGGACCCAAACCCTTAACCAATATTAAACTATATAAGTCACTTGAAAGTTTCATATTTTTTCTATGTAAGACTAACATCTTTTTTATCCAAAATTACTAATCTTTAGAGCCTACATTAGATTCAATTTCTAATTCACATATAAATAGTTTTGCCCAATCAAATATATAATTTTAAGCTCCATGTGTATGGAAACACATTGTCAATTAGATCCACACATAAAAATATGGAGTTCAATTTTATTTTAGCTCAAACTTAGCTAAAATTATGTTTTCCCAAATCATTTTTTCAACAGTCCCCCACATGAATGAAATTGAAGGATACAAAATGCAACAATATGCAAATGTTGAGAGAGTACAATTAAAGAGAGATTCTGCATAGGATAGGTAGTTATTGGCCTTAAACCTTCTCTTGTGAAAGACTATCGAGTTTACTGGCCAATCAGTGGGGCAATGCCTTAAACTGTTCAGCCGTTGATGTAAATCAAGACAATAGAAATCACACAATATCTTTGACACAAACTGGTTCTCACGGTTGTGTTCATTTTAGCCCTGAACAATACCTGGTTGTTCATGTGCTCTAGAGAATTTAGCCTTGTCAATTCTCATAGAACCAGCCGCAGTTCACACTCATATAGGTAATTCTTATTAAGAGTATGCTGCTATACTCCACTTGATTTGTCAAGATATAAGAATTATTAAAAGCAAAAGCTTAACCTTACTCATGATGCAACATCACTATGCTTTTTTCATCATAGGAATAGGATAGGAGGGATTCTCCTTAGTGACTCTAGTGAGTGCACACATAACTTGGTTGTCCATTTGAACCTAGATCTTGGGATCTCCAGTCAACTAGGTTGGGTTTCCATTATTGTGACTCCAATGTAGTAGGCTTAAGTCTCATTCCCCTCGATGAATTATACACCTGCTCTCTAGACAATCCTTTAGTTAGTGGATCCACAATATTGTCCTTTGATTTCACATATTCGATGGAAATAACCCCACTTAAGAGCAGTTGTTTAACAGTATTGTGCCTATGACGAATGTGTCTAGATTTACCATTATACATATTACTTTGTACCCTGCCAACTGCTGATTGGCTATCGCAATGGATACATATGGTCGGCACAGGTTTAGGCCACATGGGAATATCTTCTAAAAAATGACGAAGTCAGTCAACTTCTTCCCCTACTTTATCCAAAGACATAAACTCTAATTCCATTGTTGACCTAGTTATACAAGTTTGCTTCATATATTTCCAAGATATGGCTGCACCTCCAAGAGTGAAGACGTAACCACTAGTGGATTTGGAATCTTTTGTATCCGATATCCAGTTGGCATCACAATATCCTTCTAACACTGCAGGATATCTAGTATAGTTTAAACTATAGTTTACAGAGTACCTTAGATATCTAAGGACTCTAACAATAGCCTTCCAATGCTATTTGCTTGGATTATGGGTGTACCTACTTAATTTACTTATAACTTATGTAATATCTAGACGTGTGCAGTTCATTAAGTACATCAGACTGTCAATAATTTATGAGTACTCTAATTGAGATACACTATCACCCTTGTTTTTGGGTAGATGTATACTTGGATCTATAGGGGTCATTGCAGAACGTTCATCGTACTTGCCAAATTTACCTAGTATTTTCTCAATATAATGAGATTGTGACAAAGTGTACCCGTCAGATGTTTTAGAAATTTTCATTCCTAATATAACATCTGCGACACCCATGTCTTTCATGTCAAACTGTTTGTTCAACATTCGCTTGGTAGCTTTAATCATTTCATTATCACTACCAATGATGAGCATGTCATCAACATAAAGACAAACTATGACATAACCTTTGTTCGTGTGCATCACATACACACATTTGTCACATTCGTTTATCTTGAATCCATTTGATATCATTGTGTTATCAAATTTCTCATGCCATTGCTTTGGTGCTTGTTTTAAACCATAGAGAGATTTAACAAGCTTACAAACCTTAGCTTCTTTTCCTAGAACCATAAACCCTTCAGGCTGTTCCAAATATATCTCTTCGTCCAGATCACCATTCAAGAATACAATCCTGACTTCAAGATTATACAATGCTGCAATGACAATGAGCATTCGTATAAACTTGACTACAAGTCTGGCCTTATACTTATGAATTGAACCATTTGCTATCAACTTTCTTTTGAATATCTATTTGTATCCAAGACGTTTACAACCTGATGGAAGATCCATTAGTTCCCATGCATGATTTTGCAGAATAGATTCAATCTCACTGTTTACAGCCTCTTTCCATAGAGGTGTTTCAGGACTGGAGGTTCATTTTCTAGCAAGTAAGTTAGAAAATCTGGAACAAACGATTTTGAAATTCTAGTCTGTTTACTCTGTTCAGGTTCTTCATCATCTTCAGCCTCGTATTGAAGCTTTTTAGGAAATATATCTTTAAAGAAATATGTATTACTAAATTCAATGATAGTATTTTCATGCATATCTGAGATTT
>JABCMJ010028503.1:0-13833 GCA_014822125.1 Arbutus unedo | reverse complement strand
ACAACAAATGGTAGGATCCATACCTATACCTCTAATTAGTATATTTCGTTGATTGTTGTGAGGATTGTGCAAAGGAGTAGACTTTCAATAAATTTTTTTTATCAAGAACTCAGAAAGTTGCACAACTGGTGTTCGACAAAATTACACTTTGAAATTTGCAGGTTTGGCATATTAGGTAGAAACATACAGTAATTTTTTGTGTTCTCTGCAAAAACATGATGGAGCTTCTGTATTGGCAAACCAAAGTGCTTTTGATCTTTTAGATTCTATAATATGACTTTTGTTTTATGCAAACCCATATGCATCCGAAGTGGCAAACCTGTGTATTTCACTAGAAACAAAACAAGACATATTCTCATATGCAAATGTATTACTGTCTACCAGAAATGAAGTTAATATTTGGAAGAACTTATCAATTTTTTTATGACAACCTAAAGTCAGCCTTCAAGTTACTACAGTGCTTAGTGTTGTAGAATCAACAATTGATTTGTTATCTCAGAAGAATGTTCTGGCCATTAAATATAATCTTGAGCCATTCTCGATTATACTTACGTTTACACTTGCACAAGCATACACTTATTTTCTGTTTTGATGTTCACGAGCCCCTGAGGAACCTCGTGAGAGCGTGATTACCCCATGGGCATGTATCTTAATACTTGTTAATTTGTTATTAGAATTATGCCATAAATTGTTGATGTTGTCAAGTTGTTGGACTTCTAAATGGGTTGTTTGAAATGTTGGAGACGTCTGGGTACAATCGTTATGCTGTCCGATTTCTTGTAGAATTCACTTAATTGTATTTTGGAAAAAACATAGATTGAACGTTAAGAACACCAGTTCGAATGACACTTGGATAAGACAACAAAGGGTGTCAAGTGTGCATTATAAGTAGTGAAATTGTATAGAGACAAGTAAGTAAAGATTAATGAAAAAAAAAGGAAAAACTGATTTGGAAGACCTGTCGTGGCAATGTTATCTTTGGGCATCGTCCCATGTTTCGTATTGTTGACATGTTAAAAGGACCCAACTAAGAGTTGTTGGAGACGATTAAGAGTGACTTCGGGAATGTTCGCGAGAACAATTTCGGACCTCGAGGGAGTGACGGCCAATGGCTTGAGCATCCTTGATCTAATTAAGGGAAAGCAACTAAGGTTCATTGGTACCTGACCAGGTGACGCCATGTTTGGTCGGATCTAGTTAGGGTGAGGTAGTTATTGAACTGAGTGAACGGTAGAAGGTTCCTTCATTGCCGGGTTAGTATTCAAGTCGGGTACATAACCTCGAATTACAGGCCCTGAGTAAGTAAGGACTGGTCAATATCAACTGAGTGCCCTATGTTAGATAGTTGGGTAAGAAACAAAGTTCATTTGTAGAATTACTAGAAACTTAAAAGGACAAATTCATAACATACCAATGTGTTTATCTTCTGTATTTCAGTCTATAGTTTATTCTGTTATCACTTACACTGTTCATATATATCTTGTTAAGCACACACATATCATCTGGGTTAATTTTTGGGTATTCTTTCCTACTGAGTTTTATTACTCATTTGGAGCAATTTATCTGCCTTTGGTGTTTCATACCAGATGTCAAGGAGCGATTAGAGAATCGACCTGAGCATAAAGAGTTGGGAGATGCTGCAGAAGATCTTAATGATGTTTGGTTGCCTTACCCCTAAATGCTATATTTATCTTGTTTGGTTTTTGAGTAAGAGTAAACCCCGAGGGTACTTTTGCCAATTTCACTTTCGCACTTTAAAACTCTAATACTACAGTTTCTATATTTTAATTAATAATAAAAGCGACATTTCTTTGATTTATGTTTTGATAATACAATAAAGAAGAAAATATTTTAATTAATGTCTTGAGAAATCGAGGCGTTATAATTAAAGTTAGGATTGATAATAAACGTTCTAAGAACTAAAAAATTTGAACAAAATAAAATAATAATTTATGTCGATTTATTTATGCATATTAAAATGTACATATATTCATCATCTTAGACATATATGCGTATATATATATACACACACACTAACGTAATTATATATTCACATATATATAGGAATAATATAATATATACATATATTAGTATACATATACACGCATATATTGTATACATACGTATGCATTTTCTTTCCTCTTCCACAAACCTTCATCATCAAGCTGAAATCTCTCACACTACCCTCTCTTCATCGATTCTCTGTCACTATTCCCCTCCATTAGTTCTTCTACCATGATAGAGCATCAGCTACCACACTCCATCTCCCCTCCTCCTCTCCTTCAAACTTCACAATGTGGAATCACCCTGTAATAACCGGTAGTTTTATTTTAAATAAAATAACCAGCAGTTTATTTTAAATAAAATAAATAAATAAATAAAATATGATTTTCAATTATTTAACGACATAATTAGTATTGTATGTCTTATTTCAATATATGACTTTTGGACAGTAAAAATCACATGCGTACATGTTTTATGGTGGAGTGCGTTTCACCGAGTGAATTTTTAGTTGTGGTAACCTCTCAAGTTTTAAGGCCAAGGTTTCATGGTGATTGAATTTAAGGTTTTGATGAGGGAATAATAGGGGAATAATGAGATTTTATGGAAATTAATTCGAAGAAGGCTATATAGGAATCAACAATTCTTCCCTTTATTTTGACTTTTGCCGCGAAATAGAATCAAAGATCAGTAAGTAGAGAATGAGACCTTGAGAGGAAAAGCCATTGTCAAGTTCCGAAGTTTTGCCCGGAGTTCGATTTTTTTCGACGATTCACTTTTGTTCTTCGTTCTTTTTCCACAATTGAGGTAGAAAATTTTATCTTCCAACCCTTAGATTATGTATTTATATGTTTTTTTCTTGTACAAATTACTATCTTAATTTAACTCTCTCGATTTCATGTTTACGAACGAATTGCATACCAATTTATATTTTCAAGGTAAAACCCAGTAGGATCTACTACCTACAACCCATAGAGTAGGTAATTTTTAGATAATTGCATGAATTAAAGCTCTTTGTTTACTGTTCGAGAACCCAAAGGACCGAGCGCTCGCCGATTTGTTATCCTTGCTTTGCTAGCTGTTGATTTCGGTTTGTGCTTCAATTCTATGGTACTGATTTGGCCATTTTCATTTTGCTTGTGCTGCTATTATTGATTGTGCTCATAACTTTGGCACGAGACCTTTCCCGGATTTCTTCCACTTTGGGCTGAGTTTCGGTGATAAATTTATGAATATGTTTAAAGAGAAAATACGAGAAGAGATTGTATTGATTTAGTAAAAAAAAAAAAACATATTGACGATAGTGGAGGTACTCCATATCCTCTACTACTTTTAGTAACACTGTATAGAAAACAACAGAGAAGGTAGGAACAAGCCCCTCATTATGTTGTGTAATTTTTAATATAATTCTATTAGAAATGAGTTATTTTATAATATTTTTCAAACCTTTTGAAAAAAAAAGGGGTTTAGTTTTGTATATTAACACATCGTTAATTTTGTCCGGTTGTTAACTGTTTCAAAGTTGCAATTAAATTTGTTTAGTCTTATACAATTATTTGTTGTTCTGCCGTTGGACAAAATGTTATGTTATTGACATTATGCTAATAGATTATTGTCATTGTGCCCTTAGGGCTAGATTTGTGTAATTTTGATTATTGTTGAAGATATTAGTTTAGCCGGGTTCGTGCTGCCCGAGGTGTTGTAGAATGAATTGGGTTCAGCCGTCGTGCTACCTGTTTAAACATAGTACAGCTGTTATGCTGCCTGATTTTCTATAGATTGACATAACTGAACTTTTAGAGAAAACTTAGTTTATACGTTAGGGATATTGGACATTGCCTCGTATGACACCCGAATTTAGGAAACTAAGAATGATTGATTTTTCGGTAATATGTGGTCACTTGTAGAGACAAGAAAGTATAATGGAAATAAAGTATAAAATGGTTGATTAGTACACATATTTGCATATCTGGTAGCTTGGCGGATTAGTTTTAGACTTGTATACATGGCTAATTCTGAGCTTTTGGCTGATATTGCACGTAAGATATGTTTCTCCATGTTGCAGGAAAAATAGGTTAAAAGGATATTCCGGGAAGTCTTCATAACTCCTGAATGATCTACAAAATTATTCTGAGGTCGGAGCAAAGTGTTGACATGATTGAAGCTTAGGAAAGAAGCAAGAAAGTATTCAAAGAAGCCAAGGAGTGCTTCCATCAAAGTTAATGAACTAAGCTAAAACATCCGAATGAAGTCTTCAGAATATTCAAATGATGTGTCAGACCAAGGACAACCCAAGTATTCAGAGAACTAGAAATCCGGATGACTACTAAAAATATCCGAATGTTTGGAACATACCATGCATGCCAAAGGCCAAAAATACAGAGAAGGAAACCATCCAGATGATTGCCACAAAATATCCGAATGTTCTATGTTGAAAAGTCAAAAGCCAGAAATATAGAAGGGAGAAAAATCTGGATGTTTATCAAAACATCCAGATGTTATATGTTGAAAAGCCAAGTCAGAAATCTAGAAAAGAGTATTATCCAAATATTTTTCAATAACATCAGGATGTTCTGATCAAAAGAGAAACATCCTGAAAAAATATCTGAATGTTCTGATCAAAAAAAGAAAAATCCTAAAGAGACATCCGGATGTTTTCTACTTACATTCGGATATTTGAAAGGCAAATTGAAGAATTTTGAGGTAGAGAAGGAAAATATCCGGATGTTCTGTTCACAAACCAGCCACTATTGTTGACTTTTCAAAGGCGATTTTTAGATCTTTTATCCACCTTTTTGGACCAATTTCCAAGGAGAATATCTCGACTACCATGAGGGTCAATCAAACAAGATTACTTCAACCAAATCAAAAGTCAAATGATGTCATAAGTTGTCTCTTCAGCAAAACTTAGAGACTAAGTAAGGATTGATCAAGATATTTTTGCTTCAAGAGGAAGAAAAACTAGCTCTATAAATAGGACCTTTGATGTAATGAGAATATACAACTTTGAGACAATTTTTAGATAAATAGGAGTAGATAGGAAGTATTGGTAGGAGTAGAGATAGTTCTTTCTTGTTTTGTTTTATTTCTTGTTGTAATTTCCTTTCAAAATTTTGAGGATTAAAGTATTGTAAGTCTATTTCCATTTTCATTCCAGGTTATGTCAATGTCTTCCATGCTTCTTACCTTCATTTCCATAGTGGGCTAAGTTCTTAGACTTGGTCTTGGGATGATTTACATCCTGTGGCCTAGGAATGCTTGATATCTTCTATTAAGGTTTTCAAAGCTTGTTGGAGAATGATCATTGTTTCTTCTTTTGAAACTAAATGAAGTGTTAAGTTCTTGATTGGGGGTGCACAAAATGCTTTTGATATATCCAATACTTGGGTCTATGTCCTTCATATTTAAACTACTTGTCTCGAAATAAACTCATTCTGCAACACATCCTTGGTTTCAAATGAATTTTAAGTTTGTTAATGGATCGACTCGAGTTTTTATTTTTCGAAACAAAGTTTTATTCTTTTAATTAGGTATTGCCATCGAGCTTTGATATATCCAATACTTGAGTCAATGTCCTCTGTATTTCGGACATCTTATTATTAAACTCAAACTGATCTGGGAACACGTTTGTTGATTCAAAACTGATTTTCATAGATATATTTTTCGGCCAAGAACATCTGACCTTGTTCTTGGTTGAGTGATAGCAAGAAGATATTTGATGTCTAAGTTATAGATGAAAGAAGTCACAAGACCATGTCTTCTCTTTCTTTAATCAATTCTTGTTTTAGCATTCCATTTCTTAGATAACAGTCCACGAATCCGAACGATCAAAGTTTGGCGTCCTAAACACCGCAATCGTGCAAAATACTTTGTCAAGATTCAAGCTACAACTTGTTTCCCTAAGAATCAATACTCATAACTTCTCCACTATACAAGTCCACCAAGGAAGATAAGAAGTTTGGATTTTAAACTCTGACCGTGGTAGGCACTGCAATGATGTACTAAGTTGGGGCCGTCAATGGTGATTTTTTTGTATAACCTCGGAACCGTCTAAGAGGCCAGCAAGTCTCTTGTGTGTCAGTCGAGGTGCTGGATGATCACGACATGTTGTACGTGCTCAAGGTGTTGGACGGTCTAGATGCGTTGAACTGTACTTTATCTGTTGAACTATTTAGGTGCATTGAACTGTACTCGGTGTGCTGGACAGTTGTGATGCTTCGTACTGTACCTGATCGAAGTATTTGACAGTCTTGACGCATTGAATTGTACTTGGTGTGCTGGATGGTCTTGACGTGCCAAGCCAAATTGTTATGAGTTTGATTCTCAAGGCATCGTTCCGTTTAAAAAAAATCATAATTTATCTACGTGTTATTTTACTGCGTGTGGTATTTCGGCACTTGTCCTAATTGTCATTCAGTTACTTTTGTATATTCTGTTGTACGTGTTATTATCTTTGGGTTTGATTTTTTGAGCAACTTCTCTGCCCCTTGCATTTCATACTAGATTTAGAAGAGTAGATAGAGAAGTTGGATGATGAAGATGGAAAGAGTTCAACAAGATCGGATTGTCGCACCATTAGAAGCGCATTTTATTTATTTAATAAAGAAAAAAATTATACTATTTCTTTTAGATTTTTACTTTATATAGCAAAGGATTTAAAAATAGTTTAAATAACGTATCGAAAAGTTGGGGTATTACAACTGGTATCAGAGTATAGGTTCACCACGACAACCTTGGGTAGAATGGATAGATCACAAGTTTCAAGAGTTTGTTTGTTAGATTTTTCTAGTTAACTAATGTACGGTATACATAAGTCTACTATATATTTTGGATTTCGAGTCGGAGGAGATGCGAGTTTCGAGATTGTTTGAATAGGAAGAGAGTTAGGATAGGATAATTAGACGCAACAGTGAGATAATTAGGCTTAGGTAGAGAACAATATGTATGGCATGTGCTCTTTTCACATGATCGTAGGTTTTGATCGTTATGATTGTGGAAAGGTAGTGATAACCATTACGTGGTTATGTGCATTATTATAAATAAACATTGACTTTTAAAATATTGCGATAGCTAGAACCCCTTGTTACGATACTCAATGTAATGCAGAATGGAACCCACCAGCACAAATGTCAATGACAACACTAATGGTAATGGAGGACACAACAAAACGCCAATTGACAACAGTAATCTAGGAACTAACAACGCTGCCAACATGAATGACGTTTCACCTCTAGTTAACCCACCCACTCATGGCATACCACACGTCATACTTGGACCTGGACAAATAGCTCAGTTATTTTAAGAGGTTGTCGGTTCACAATTAATGCCACTACCTCAAATGACGTACCTTCCAACACATGCAACATCAACCCTATCGAACTCAAATGATTCAAAGCATGCTATAAAGACACGAAATTTTTTTAATTTTTATTTTAATGTAGGGGAAAATGTGTAATATTAATATGGGATGTGTGAAAATTAGAGTAAAAACATGATTTGGGATCAATATGACATAACATGATAGCTTGGGGGCTTGTGGCAGCATGTGACATACTTTGGGGGTGTGAGTGTAATTTGGGTATTAGATTTTATAAAACATCATACTTGACTTTTGGACATAGATCTAAACCCACCTCTCAGCTCTCTCTCTCTATCTCTTTCTCTCTCTCTCTTGTTCTTCTCTTTTTCTCACTAGAACTCTCATCAAATCTTGCACCAAATCTTGATTCCTTCTAAATTCTTCGAGTATCCATCATCCTCGGTTGATATCCGATGGTGGTTTGCATTCATTTTGCTTGGAGGAGGAGACTGTGGAAGTTATCCACTTTGGAAGTTAGAGCTTGAAGTTTGGAGCTTTAAACCTTGAGGTAGAGATTTCTAACTCGTATTATGTGTTTATAATCCATTTGATTGGTATTTCGTTACTTGATCTTAGTTTGTGAGCTTTAGAATCAAACCCCCTTTGAAAATCCATTTCTACTGTAATTTGAAAATTTTTGGTAATTCATGAAACATTTGGATGTTTCATTGGTTTATCCGGATGTTTGATGCCTCTATTGTTCACAGTTGAGCTTTGGTCATAAATGTCACACCCTCGATTTTTAACATATTATTACTACAGTATATAGTAAATGAAATCTCGCAACACTCAAAGTACATCCATAATCTCAAAGCATTTCATTCAATGAGGCAACAAAAGTCAAGTTTTAGAATATTACATCAAAAGTACTCCCAGTCCAAGAGAAATTTCCAAAATAATACTGGAGTTAACCGTTTTACATTCCCTTATGAAAATAAGGAACAAAGTTGAAAATGAGTTACAATATATCTTCCAAAAATTTATTCAAAGATGCTAGGTAACTCTAGTCAAAGTCTTCAAAAATTATGCATCACCACATGCACGTCACGCACCATATGCTAAGTATCTGGAACTGTACCTGAAAAGATAGGGTGAGTTTACAAAACCCAGTAGGAGTGTGTATGCCAATATCATACGAGTATGAAGCAACATGATAGAAGACACAAATGATCTCAAAAGATATACAAGTGATTATACTAAACCAATGATAAGTGATACAAATGCTTTCATATTTATCTCACAGGTCAAGACTTCATTCTGTCAATTCCCTTAAGTATTTCATTGTTTGATAAGTTCCATTCAAATTCAATAGTCAATAACGGCACCTCACCCGTAGGTGGCCTAACAAGAATAAGCATCTTACTAGCACAATTTTCTTGGGAAGCTAGCCAAATTTCATAACTAGCACCACTCGTATAAAGAGGCTAGCATCATTTCATATTTCACTAGCACCATTCCTATCTGAGGCTAGACCATTATGTTATGATCCGTAGCATATCTCCTCACAGAGGCTAGACCACTACGCCTTGTGTCAATTGCATATCAATCACAAGTCTATAAAGTAGACATTCCACAATTGGATAATTTTGATATCTTTCTAACAAATACACGCCATTTATAAAATTCACATCCATCTAAGACAATACCCCATACATCATACTCCAAGCCACAACCAACTCACCAATATCATATACAAAATATGGTTCAACCAAACACATAGGTAAACCCAATCTAAGGAAAATGGATAATCCAACCAAAGACGAAAAGATGGTGGTTAAGTACCGAAATCGAACGTGGGAATCACAAATTCAAAGGAAAACTAACATAAAGTAATGTTAAGCAAAACCCTGTCTATAATGAAAATGAGAAAATATGGGTCAATACATGTAGAAAACCCATAAATCAAAGAGAAAATATCCCTACCTTAAAATTTGGTTCAAAGGTTTGAACTTCCAAAACTTGAGCAATAATGATGGTGAAGAGCTCCTAAGATCTTACCTCAAGTGAAAATGATGCTTTCAAATTCAAAATATCCACTAATCGAGAGATATTAGTTATGGATCTTGAAGGAATTTGAATAAAATCAAGAGAAATCAAAAGTTTGGAGTGAGGATTTGGTGGAGAAGATGACTCCTAGAAAGAGAGAGAGAAAAAAACCCCTTTGGAAAAAAAATTTAGATCCCTCTTAAAAATTCCAATTTTTCCCCTTATAAAACACGCGTCCAGATCTGACCGGATGGTTCAGGATTTGACCGGTCAGATTTCCCTATTGTCTTAAAAAAATTTAAAACTCAGGCCAAAATTTCAAATCTGACTGGATGGTCTTCCATACCTAACCTGATGATTTTAAGGCCTGACTCGATAGTTTTAAGGCCTGACCCAATATTTTTTCACCCCCTTTTCACTTCCCACTTCACCTTACCCATACTCAATCATCCATTTTATGTAATACCTTTCAATACAAATCAAATAACGACATTTGGATCAAATAAATTAAACAAAAAAATTTGGGCCCTTACAATAAAACATCTGGATGTTTTCTTGTATCATCCAGATGTTTGCTCCTTCTATTGTATGAAGTTTATACTTCATCTAGATGTTTGTCCACTTCATCCGAATGTTTCTTGTCTCTGCCATTTCTGGGTGAAATCTTTAGTGATTTCATCCAGATATTTTTGTCGTCATCCGGATGTTTTGGCCATCTGTCAATGTTTTGGGTGAATCTTTGTTAGTTTCATCTAGATGTTTTTGCCTTCATCCGGATGTTTCGAACCTCTGTATTTTTTGGTTGAGATTTTGGATTATTTCATCCAAATGTTTCAGCATTCCATCCGGATGTTTGTCTCCTTTGACTTGTGGGTATTTATTTCATCTAGATGTTCTTCGAGATATTTTTGGGAATATTTCTTCGGGATGTTCTTTAGGATGTTTCTTCGATATGTTTTCCGGATATTTCTTCAGGATGTTCTTCAAGATGTTGTTATTTAGGATGTTGTTCGGGATATTGTTTGGGATATTCTTCGGGATGTTTGTTGGGATATTTTTCCTTGTTCATCGAATGTTGTTCGGGATATTCATTGGGATGTTGTTTGGTATGTTGTTCAAGATGTTTCTTGGGATGTTTTCCTTATTCCTTTGTGATGTTTTCTTGTTCTTTTGGGATGCTATATTTCTCATCGAGATGAATTAAGCTGAACTTTAAACTTATAAAGTGGAGTTTGAACATGAGGATTACTTAGCTATTCATGATGTTATTGAAATACACTGATGTTGAACTGGTTAGATGATAAATGATGGATCTTATGACTTATGTGTACTCTTTTACAATACAACACAGTAGTTATGAGACACGTGACATACATGAATATCATGCTAGATTCCTTTAGGAATGCTAGGCAAGGCCTAAAATGGAATCCTCCAGTAATGCCAGGAATGATTGTAAACTAGACTCGCATTCGAGATGTGCTAGGCTAATATACACTGATTCCATTTTGGATAATGCCAGGACTGACATGAAGCATACATAACGACAACATATCAATGAGACACGTGATTCGTGGAATTGAGATTGATAAATTAAGGAACTATGACATATTGTGTGTTGATTATGCACATTCGTGACTTATTATTGTTTCTGCTTATTTTCTCCCTCTTATATGGATATCGATGTTCACGTGGCATGTCATCTCATGTCATATGCATATAATACTTGTTTAGATTTTTCTAATGGGCTGTCGAGCTCAACTCTTCTTTCTTTTCAGGTACAACCTTGGAGTGGTCTTGGCATGGGTGCTTGACATGTATAGATTGACATACATATTTTTGAAAGCTACATTGGAGGAGTTCCTTAACATTTTTTTGTACTTTTATTTTTCGAAAGATGTATCGTAACTTGTGCTTTATTTGTTTTGATTTAAAAGATGTAAACTATTTGACTCCCTTTTTTATTTTGGAGATAATGGTTCTTGGTCGAAGTGACCCCTTTTGTAATCTATTTCAAATTTCTTGCACTCTAACTTTTATTAAGGGATATATTGGGTATTTTGACGAGATTGTGAGTCTTTATTTATATTAAAGGTATAATTTTATTATGTTTAAAATTGAGGGCGTGAAACATGCTACTATCAGAATTCTGCAAGCATCGACCACCCGTCTTTTCTGGAGAGCTTAATCCTACCGTAGCCGAGTTATGGCTCAAACAGATCAAGAAGTTGTTCAAAATAATGGGGATCACTGGTAATGGAGATCGGATTGCTATGCTACTCACCAAATGCAAGGTGAAGCTAATTGCTAGTGGGACATTGTTCAGACCACCAATGACATCGAGAAGATGACGTTGGTATAATTCAAGACTTTGTTCCTAGACAAGTATTTTTCGACGCCTATGAAGTAGACCATGATTTCAAGAGTTTATGGAGCTGAATCAAGGGAGTGTGAGTATAACCCAGTACGCTGCTCGTTTCAAAGAGTTATCATGACATGCCACTACCCTAGTACCAACGGATGAGTCCCGGGCATGCCGTTTTGAACGGGGTCTGAATCCTGCCATTCGAGGAAATGTTATGTCACAACGAAGGGAACTTACACTCTAGTGGTGCACAATGCCATCATATTAGAGAGAGAAGCATGGGACACCCAACGACATCGGGAACAACAAAAGCACAATGATATAGTTTTTGGAGGACCGATTCAAAACAACAATGAGAACAACAACCACAAAGTGAGTCTTTCCAGCAAGCTTTATGATCACAACGACCAGAATCAAAACCAAAACCAACTTCAACAGTACGACCACAATGAGATTTGGGATCATAATCGAGAACCTAGGAGACATAAGAGTAATAAGACTTGTTATAGCTACAAATAGAAAGGTCATCTGAAGAAGGATTGTCCACAATCCCATTGATACAACAACAAACAGTTTGATGGCCAAAGCTCACAGAATACTATGAGTCAGCAATCGTATCAAAATTAAGAAGAAGGAACACTTCAAGGACCTTCTACTTAGGCTCAAGCTACTGAAAGGAGGCTACATCAACTTTAAGGGGGGTAGACGCGATTAATGCTACCATCTAGTATAGTTTGTGTTTACTCAACTATCAATAACAATTATTTTTTCTATTTATTTTCTTGTTCTTAAATTCTATGATTTGTGTTGATTGAATAGCTTGTCTCATCGAATTCTTCGATTCATATGTATTTATTCTCTACCTATTTGTTTTAGTCTTCAATTTATGTTGGTTGATTATCTATCTGTTCTTCTAAATTCTTTAACCAGTGTTGACTCTAATCAATGTGCGTCCACTTTCTTTTAGTTGATGAAGCTCTCGTGATTTCAATAGGTTGCCCTATTATGTGAAAATTCTTTTATCTTTTCACATACTTGTACAATTCTTGAGACTAAAATTGAAACATACTTTTATCCTCCTAGAACTTTGAAGTTCGCAAAGCCCAACGTGAGTATAATTTCCGAAAAGCTCACATATGCTAATACTCTGCCCTTGTGACACTTCTCTTCTCTCGAGATGTGTACTCTTAGAAATAATTTCATTCCTCGTGAATTGAGTTTATCCTTAGAATCTCATTCATGAATTATGTTGAGAATTTGTCTTCAAGAGCCATTTTTATACGTACACTCTTATCGAAAAACTAGCTTGGATGCTTGTCTTGAAATGCATTTGGCCAACATAGTTTCAAAACGAATATTCAAGTTAGTTTTCATTCTTTAATCATGAACTTTAGAACATGTTATTTGTTGCAACTTATTCACTTCCGATATGTGAGTTGTTTCTTATCGTTGACACTCAAATTAGAGTATCCATTTGTTTCAGTTGGTGATCCGACCTTTAGTTCTAAACTTTTTAATCTAACTCATCAGTTCGTATTCACCAAAGTTTGCCTCTAATTGACCATAAGTCCTTAGTTGAACTTTGAACTCAATTTTCTTTAAAACTTGAAAGAGTGTGACTCACTTCGTCTTTGAGTATTCCACTTTTGATTATCTTCGTATGTGTTATGGAATGATTCTTGTAAGACGTGTCTACTTTGAATGCTTCAGGAGGGACGCAAACTATAAGCACTAGGGTGTTTTGAGTAAGGTGCGAGTATGAGAATTTCTTTTCTCGAGATATCACTTGGACTACCACCGCACACAGTGTTCAAGTTCACAAACAAGCTACAACTGGGACTGCACCAAACCGTAACGTCTTGATTGAAATTTGGGACTTTGTATTGAATCGTTAATGCAGATCATTTCGTAAAATTTTGAGGATGAAATTATTTAAGGGGGATAGATTGTAATAACCCGAAGTTTTTATTTTAAATAAAAAAATAAAAAATATGATTTTCAATTATTTAATAACATAATTAGTATGATATGTCTTATTTCAATGTATGAATTTTGGATGGTAAAAATCGCATGTGTACATGTGTTATGGTGAAGTGCGTTTCACCAAGTGAATTTTTATTTGACA
>JABCMJ010028487.1:0-30467 GCA_014822125.1 Arbutus unedo | reverse complement strand
CTTCACCATTTGGTTGTCCCTCACAGATTTTAATCCCAATTCGAATTTTCAATCCATCTCTATCTAATAAAAATGGAAGGAAACAATAAATTAAAGAGAAACCCAACGTCAGATTCGCATAGAAAACAAAAAATGCTGACCTGGGTGGAAGAAGACCTTCAAATGCAATGTGATTCAGAGAGAAAGAAGGGGTCCGGTATGTGTGTGTCTTCAACTTGTTTTGGGAGAAGAGGGGCTGAGGGATGAAAACAAAGAACAACAGCAGCAGCAGGAAGAAGACAACGGGGAAAGAAGACAACCTAATTTGTATTTTGGGGGAAATTTTTTTTTTTAACTTTTTTTAATAAAACGGCGTAGTTTTGATGGTGTTGTAAATGGTGTTGTGTTTGTTGTTGTGTGTGTAGCAAAACTGTTTATTATTTTTCATCCTATGCACTCTCAAACATTAAGTTTTGATCTTTTTTTTTTAAATACCAAACTTACCCTTATCTTGACATTAACCAAGGTTAGTAGCAAATTTCTAAAAACACACCATTAATAATTCTCTTCCAAATATCGGACTCGTCTCTCCTAAAATCGTGGGACTAAAAAGAATGGCCAACAATCCTCACCATAGATCTAGGACTTCAGAATCCATCAACTCACCGGAATCCCATACAAACACCGCACCACATCTACAGAACATCGACCAGCGATACCGGAATACAAAGTACGAATTTGATTTGACTGTTACCGGAGAAGGACGACGAAAGTCGAATTATTTTCATCGGATTTACAGGCTAGGGTAAGGTACGAATCGTTTGAATACATGTTTGGTTTGGATGATAGTGATCCAGACATGATATATTGAAGGTCATGGTACATTTTCAGATATCATGATAAATTTGCTGAAAATGAACAACACTTACAGGTCATGGTACATTTTCAGATATTATGATAAATTTGAAGGTCATGGTAAATTTGTAGGTAAGGAACAACACCGGTTGTCCATGGTAAATTTACATATATCATGAAAAATTTGAAGGTAACGCGCGACATCTATTAAATTGGCTGATTTCATAGTAAATTTGTAGGGTAAAATACTAAATCTGCATGTTATGGTAAATTTACAGATATCATGGTAAATCTGTAGGTAAGGAGCAACACGTGCAAATCATAGTATATTTTCATAAAATTGTGAAGATAATTACTAAAGATAATTATTAATCTCAAACTACCATTTTCGGTAAAGATAATTACTAAAGATAATTATGATTTCATGTTTTAAGCCTAAATTAGTGCTATAAACTTAAACTTAACAAATCAAGAATTATCTAACTAAAGGATAAGAGGGTAAAGTATCCCTAAAAAGTAATGACAAATTTGTCAAATCATACAAAAATAGAATTAAAGCATAAGTTCAAAAAGTAGATAGAATGAAAACGTAAGCTGCAGGGTAAATAGGACCCTAATTTAAATTATCTTTTTTGTAATGACAATATGATTCATTTTTTTGTTGTTGTAAAACATAATTGTGAGAGATAAAAAAAGTAGACTCTCAAGTAATTTATACAGATAAATGAACAATTTTAATTTATCAAAAGAAATTAAGCAACCAAATAATATACTAAAAATAGTGGAAGTAAAACAGTATGATAATACACAACTTATATTTTGAAAACAATCAATGAATGAATCTTAATTCTCAACATTTGATACACCACCCATATTTCAAAAACAATCAATGAGTCTTAATTCTCAACTTCCTGTGTGTTTGTTATCAAGTAAAGAAGAGTTCATTTTTTACCATCCCAGATATGATATCCGAGTTACTATTTTATTCGCCTGAAAGGAGTAAAATTATCTCACCCACCCCTTAATCCATATTTTATCTCCCTTCTACGTATATATTCTCATTCTAATTATGCAAATGTCATTATTAATTATAATAATGCCATCCACCTACTCATATGTATTATATAATCCTTCTTCAAAAAATATTTAAACAAACTATTTATGAAAAATCACCTCTTTATAATAAATCTCACCTTCTACAACATTCCCCTCTTGGTCTCTCATTATATCCACCATATCTTTTCCAAAATTTTGATCGTTAACAAATAGACCATTGAGGTAAAAAAATAAAGAATGAAAAAAGAACTCCAGCTCTAATACTTTAAAGAGAATAAAGGATTAAACCTATGTTGTTGGAAGCAATTTTCTTCTTCTTTTGTGGACCATATTATTATGAAAATAGATTTCTGGTAGGACTGAAAGACCTAAAAAGAAGATGAAAGAAGGCCCCGAGCGAAAGGGGACAAGTAACCTTGTGTGAAAGCCTGTGGGGGGCATGATGTGGTCCCCCTCGAAAAAGAATGGGGGTCATGAGGAACACATCCTTGCGAGAACACTTGGGGCTGTGAGGATGGCACTCCTACAAAGAAGCCCGTGGGGGAGGCGTGATGAGAGCACTCGCGCAAAAGCTTAGAGGCTATGAGGGGTGGTCCCTCGCGAGGAAGAATGGGGGTCATGAGGAACACATCCTTGGGAGGGCACCTAGCACCGCAAGGGGAAACACCCTCGTGACGGCTCTGTCATCTATCTTGGCAGAGGTCAGGAGGAGGCCGTGAAGGGAACACCCTCGCGACGGCCGTTAGTCCCTTCATCTATCCCGTGGAAATAAGAAAGGGGTGCAATCTAAGTGCTATCACAGTCCAAGGTGATGTGCCGAAGGGCTAGCACCGATCGAAACTAGCCAAAGGATACAAAAGGGAAAGGTTAGAGACGATACCTACCTCGAGACCATCGCGAGAGCAACCATACATTTTGAGAAAATGGCACGTGTCGAGAAGGTATTAGGACACATGGTACCAAAATACGAACATAGTGCGCCTATAAATACCTGATACTCATGTCAAGTCAACGCATTAATTTGATACTTAATTCCTAGTGAGAGACAAGATATTGGCTAAAGAGAGAACCTCTCAAAGCGCTTTGGTCCTTCACTTGAGAGTTATCTTCTACTTGCTTCCTAGGCTCACTTGGAATTTCTGATTCTCTCATTACGTTTCTCCTAGTGTATGCCTTCACTTGGAATTTGATATCCGTAAAATGTGTATTGATATTCGCATTTTTTTTGGCATCATGTGTATATTATCCATCGCGTAGTGGACGGTAGTTAACAAGACCCAAAATAAAAATGACACGAGGAAAAATGTCAAAAATGGTATTTTCATGAATTTGGCCTAATAGCTAGCTCATATACCCAAATAAAGTAATAATAAACAGCTTAAATAAAAGGGTAGCAAACCTCTTATTGATTCTAGAATTTAATGGACCTTTTTCAAATAAAAATTGAGTAATGCCAGGGGCATAGACTATTCAGACACATCCGGATACAAATGTGTTCAAAACCATTAGATATACGTGAAATCCTTAATAATTTAAGGGTCACATGTGCATCTAACGATTCTGGACACATCTGTGTCCGGAAGGTTTGTTTGTGCACACAGACTTTTCCATAAAAATTACGGTTAAATTGAGCCACAAGAACAAGTACCTGGTTGCAGAAGATGACAAAGAATCCGTATCCCTAGATCGAGATGGGTTGTCGGAGAACGCGATCTGGTCTGTCCAGTTCTTTGAAATAGAGAAATACTTGTGCTTCAAAAGTTGTGACGGGAATACCTAATCGCTTCAGACCTATTCTTACTTCACGAATCAACTGGCCGAAAAGTGATTCAAACCATTATGAAGAAGCTTGATTCAACAACCGAGTGGGAGCCGATAAGAGACAGCTTCTCGGCTTGATTCCAGACGCTGAGCGAAAACTTTTTGCTACCGAATGGGGGATTGCCGCCATGGAGGAATTCGTTGACGCACAACGTTCCAAACTAGGAAGGCATGGAAGAGAAGGTTTTGTGGAAAGTCAGGGTGGTGGAGACGACTTCGAAAATGCCATTGATGTCACCATTGTCAAACAATCGTCGCAAGACGACGTTGAATATGGATTTTCTGATTGAAAGGACACCTCCTGTTGTTGAACCTATGCCCGTTCCAAATTCACAAAGGCGAAGCATCAATTCATTGTGTTTACGCACGGTGAAACGAAGATGAAGGGTGCGGCGTAATTTTTTGAATACGAAGAGTTGTGAGGTTAACATGTGATCCAGAGATTCATGCATATGGTTTTGGTGGGAAAGAGTTTGTTGTGGTAAAATTCAACCTTAAATCAGCCATTTTAGTTTGCATTTTCTTATGATGAGAGGAGCGGGTTATTAAGTAAGTGCTCCAACTCCAGGATTTCGAGCGCTCAAGGATGTTGATTGCGAGATCTTGCTGAGTATGTTTTGTAATTGGCTCCATTCTATCAAGCTGAATATAACCTGTCTAAATGCGATGAATGTTGTCCAATCGAGATAAACATCAACCGATCGACCAGGCATGAATTTAGTAGTTAAGTGGTCACTCGCCTGAGTAGACTATCAGTGAATAATTGAGTAGTGAACGATCAACAGAAATAATCAATTATCAAATAATTCATTGTTGAGCCGAGCCCAAATGGACTCATCAATTAAATTTAACGATCCTTATGCACCAAGCCCGACTACCAAAAACAATAAGTAATTCTTAATTGAGAGAAAGAGAGAGCTTGACTGAGGTTTTGGGTCAATTTGACATGTGATTATTATTAGATTATTAAATTATGTTGTACAAAGTATAACTTAATTTACTCAACCCGTTTGGACATATCTGTGGTATGTTTTGATTGAATTTATTGTAGAATTTTATTTGACTCCATAAAATAAATGACGGGATTGCCTTATAACATAACTCTAGTTGAAATAATTTACCCCAAATAGAAGCCAATAATTGAGGGATATTGCGTCTTTTATTTTCACTATACACTTTAGCCACACGGTATAAATTAAAGCCCAAAATCCTACTTTACCTATAATAATTTAGAAAAAAAAAATAAACCCATCATTCCGAGTCTCATCTCGTATTTATTTTAATGATCAAAATTGTTAATTTTAAAGGACTTGTCAAGAAAGTTATTCGTGCCGAAAGTAATACTGATTGGTATCCAAAGCTAAAGGAACAATAAACCAACAAAAAAAAGGCATTATCTTGTCTCTGTGTACACAATAACGGACTTGGGTCAGCAGGGTGCACAATATGAAATGTGACGCACAAAAATGATTGTTTTGACGTATAAAAAATTATTTGAATAATTAAACTGTGTTCGAATAATTTTCGAACAAATTTTTAGACTCCAAAATGATATTATTTTTACGCAATGTACTGGCTCCTCCATTTTCACAAAAACAAAGAAGGCATTAAAGTTTTGTTTTTTTAAGAAATAGGGACATTTAAAACTTCCTTTTTTTCCCCAAGGGAATATAAAGAAAATTATCGTCTAAGTAGGGCTAATATACGAACTAAACAAGTTTAATAATTAATTATTCAAGCTTAATTTGGCCTTAATCAACCAAAAATATTTTTATTAGATTATTAGCTAGAGGGCCAATAATTTATGCCGTTTGGATTCAATTATTCATTTCAATGGACAACTCAATAATTACATACTAGTAGATACGAGTCATAATAATTGGAGACTGAGAAATGACGATAATGCTCTTAAATTATTCACCAAAGACTTTAAGATTATTCACATTGAGTATCGTAATCATCTTTCCACGTCTAGTTTTATTTCAAGTTAAAGGAAAACAAACATTTATTGTCGTCTAAATTCATCTCAAATTATTTAATGACTAGATTAAATTTAATAATCTAATAATTTAATAATTCCATAATACTGTCGCACAAGCATTTAAAAACTTAACGAGCTTCAAAAATATATAGTTATGCTCGACTTGTTTATTTATTAAAGCCGGTCTCAAAAGAACTTTAGTTGAACAGATCACAAGCCGATCTCGAGTAATTTAATTCTTCAAACATCATACCTTGAATAAACAAAAAATGTTAACTACTGTCTATTAAGTAGTAAATAATGTATAAAAAAAATATCGATATTCATAAATTATGTATTTATATCCGTAAATATACATAAATATCTATAAAATGTGTATCAATACGAGCAAGACCTATAAAAAAATACCAATATTTGATTTGTTTATATGTAATAATCTGAAACTCGAATATCTAGATTGATGAGTTTATCAACTTTAATTAAAGGACACATTAAAGAAACGTTTGACATTAATAAACCGTGATTTTCTAGGCCCACTCTCATTAACTGCCGTTACCGGCCACGAACACGTATCTTACTTCTCATCACACGGTTTCATCCACATCTGAAGAACCTCCCAAAACGAAGCCACTTGCAGCCAAAGACGAACGTCGATTTCGGTCAAGTCCTTGATCTCTTGTCTCTATAATGATGGTAAGCATCACCCCAAAACAAAGAAATTTCACCCACTTATAATTTCGATCTGATTTTTGTTGTTTGTTTTATTTTGCAGAGCGGAATGGAGCTTTTCCAAAAAGCGAAAACGGTTCGGCTGCGAAGCCACCATGACAAGTACCTATTAGCAGAAGAAGACCAGGAATCGGTTTGCCAAGATCGCCAGGGCTCGATCCAGAGGGCGAAATGGACCGTTGAATTCGTGGACGGCGTCGATAATGTTATCCGGTTGAAGAGCTGTTACGGGAAATATTTAATGGCTACGGACGAACAGTATCTTTTGGGGGTGACGGGTCGGAAGGTCACTCAATCAATGCCCAGAAAGTTGGATTCGAAGGTTGATTGGGAACCGATTCGAGATGGGTTTCAGGTATGGAACGGAATTTCCAATTGTGTTCAACGAAATGGTTGTGTTTCCATAAATTTCAGTTTTCTGTTTCCTGTGAGACTGAAATGAAACGCTAGTGAGATAAGGAAATTCCTGTGGTTGAAATGGTTGAAAATATTAGTATCAACATATTTGAAATTTTGTATGTCAATACTTGGCTATTTTGATTTCATGATAACGTTTACTTTTTAATTTTTTGTGGTTTCCTTTTCGTGAATGGATAATGGATTCATCAATCGATAGATTTAGTAATGTTTTTTATTATCCAAATTTAAGTTTTTGTGGACTTAGTTCATGTTTCTAATCAGTATGTGTTGTTTTTTCTTTGATTTCCTGTCGTTTATTTTGGACTGTATTACAAGTACTTGCGAAACTTGAATGAACTGTTTCCAATTCTATGCTTGCTAAAACAACATACCGAGATGAAATTCTCGCTGACCGTTCGAAAAAGTCAGGTCGTAGAATGGCTCATTAGGTAGTCAAAAGCAAGCAGAGCCAAAGGTAAATACACTCATTTTGTCCGATTTTTTATGTCTGCCTGAGGACCTGCGTGAATGTGTTGGAATGGGGATGTTCGCCTTTATGTAACAAGGAGGCCTATGATACGGATTAATTGATGTTCCTACTCTTACCCATAAGTAAGATCTATTCATAGTTGGTTAGTCCCCCCACGGCATGGCTTCTCTCTTTTCATGAATGTGTCTCAAATCCATCTCCTTATGTGAGTTGAAGTATTTTGATCTCTTGGTTTCAGGTACGGCTTAAAACGCGGTATGGCAATTATCTGCGCGCAAATGGGGGATTGCCGCCGTGGAGGAATTCGATCACGCATGATATTCCTCACCGGCATTTGGATTGGATTTTGTGGGAAGTTGATGTTGTTGAGCTTCGGCCTGAGCAACCTCCTCCTCAAATGGCATCACCGTCCCCGATTCGTTCCGATTCTCTCACTTCGTCTGAACCCAGCTCGCCTTCTTTCCATCTTAGGTCGCCTAGATCTTCAAAATTTGAGGTTGGATTTCGATTTTATTGCTTTAGGGATCCAAATTAATTTACAGTTTTTGAAAATTATTTAGGCGTTTTTTGTTTATTGGAGAAGGACCCATTTAACTGAGGTTTTCAAAGACTTGAAATCATTTCCTTTTATACTACATGAATCAGATTGATAGATTGTCAAACGGTTCTGAAAACTGGAACCAACCTATCATTTCAGAATTTTTCTTGTGCAAAAAAAGCCAGTGACAGAAGGTTGAAATTGTGTACCGAAATGGTTTCATTCTTAAATAAAGGGTGTCCATTAATAACCACATTGTTCTGTTTAAAAACATCCTACAAATCATTTTATTCATGTCATTGGCCATTTTATGTATATGCAGTCAAGCAATTCGTTTGGGGGTACGCTGGTGAAGTCTGAAGGCCGGGTCATATACTACAGTGTTGTGGAAGATAGTGGGAATATTGAGGAGGGCAGGGAAAAGCCTTCTTTCAATTTTAAGGGGCATGGTTTGGAGGAATTGACTCTAAAGTTGGAAGAAGAAACAGGGCTGCGGGATGTTATTGTGTGTTCACGCAATCCATTGAATGGAAAGCTTTATCCACTTCGGTTAGATCTTCCTCCGAACAAGGCAACCATGCATATCGTTGTGGTTCCATCGTCGTCCATAGGTCAGTTCAGTTTGTTTTGCTTAATGTAATGGTATGGTTTAGCTATACCACATGGTGATGGTTTCAGAATCAGTTTTGCTCAAATACAGATCATTTTGCATGCTCATTGTATTCCTTCTACTGCTTGGAATCAAGGTCATTTTTCTAGATCACTTATTGTGTGTTTGGATGTTAAAAACATGGGATGGGTTGGCATACAAAAATGACTCGTTGAAAAGAGACTTAGTTGATACAAACATCTGAGTTTGAATCACAAATTGCTATTGACGATTGAAATCTTTTTAGTTGTCGAAGTTTTTGTTTTTTATAATTTGACGTTGCAAATGTTTTTGCCATGAAAAGCCTGCTTACTCTGCCTATTGCCTTCAAAATTGTGTCGTACTGGAGAACAAGCAAGCCAAATACGTAAGAAGGTATCAAGCAAACCTAAGGATTTGGCCCGCTTATGATTTTATTTCCGCTTAAAAAGTGCTATAAACTTTTATAGGGTCAGTCCGTATAAAATTTTACTATGGCTTTAAGTGGGTCCCTCCTTAGTGGTTAGTGGGTTGGTTTCCAAAGATTAGTCAAGATGCATGTAAGTTGACCCGTACGCTCTAGTTATCAAAAAGAAAAAGAAGGTATCAATCCAAAGAACGGGGACGAAATTCCAACCCAGCAACAAAATGTGCTGACAAACTGTTTTTGTTATAGATACTTACCTCATATCGTCGCCTTTGATTTTATTGGTTTATTTTTGGATTGTGCAATTTCATAGATTTGTTGGTAAATGTTTTTGTTATGTGATGTGCTTTACCAGCTGCTAGAGGATTTGCACCAGAGACTCCCACTTCAACATGACCCAAGGGTTTACAACACAGATGTACAAGATAATTTTCACTTGAAGATAACAAATGGACTTGAGGCATGGAGTTGGAACTGGGAGCCTGAGAAAGGAATGGAACACCAATTGTGTACACCAAAAGAGTAATAGCTAAAGAACTGTGAGATCATACTGTACCTTTTTCACAAGTCAATATAAAAATTGTCACTGGTTTCTTTTTTGTGTCCCGCGCACTGGATTTCTGCTTTGATGTTTGAATGGTGGTCTTATTTTTATGTTTTTTGTTTTTTCACGTGTTCGGGCCATTGCAACTCATACTTTGATTAATCTTTGAAAGATCAATTGCATCGTCTACTAGTCAGGGTGTTAAATTAATGACTTGTTGGGTCAAAATATTAGATTTTGTATTGGGCCTTTTTGTGGTAATTATTGTAGGGTCTTAGTATAAGAAAGGTCCATGTTGTTGTATTGTAGATTTCTCTAGAATATTTTAGAAAGTAAGTCTAATAGTTGTAATGTAGAAAATTTAGGAAGTGAGTCCAAAAGTTATTGAAAAATCTAGAAAATGAGTCCAAGAGTTGTTGTCTAGAATATTGTAAAAGAAAGTCAAACTCTTATAAATATGTAATCTTCTCAAGTGAGATGTATGTGAAAAGAGAAACTTTAATAGATAGCATAATCATGAATTAATCTTCTCCTCTTCCATTAGATTTTTATCCTTAATCAAAAAAATTTGGCTAAGTACAAGCCAACACGGGAGTTGATAGCACTTGGAATTTCGAGCATGAAACCTCATAAATGAACAAATTCTATTCTTATGTTTCAGTCTTTTACCAATTGTCTTTAGTTTCAGTCATTAATACTCTCTGTTTTGTGTCTCGCGGTGGATTCCTTTGGTAGATTGTCTAGTAAAATACCTTCTTTGAGAGCCTCAGTCACACTCTCTCACCACTTCTCACTGGTCGACACTTTGGAGAGTAAACACGTGTGAAAATATGCGGTTTCGATTGAGTTCGAAGATAGAGTAGCCGCATAACGAGCAAACTTGACGGCTAGTCTTAACTGACAGTGTTTAACAGTGGAGTCGATCGTTTTGAAAGTTACTTGTTTGAGTATGGCAGAGTGGACGCAGTATACAAAACCACAGTTCTTGTGTTGTGCTCACGCTGCTGTGATTAGTTTAAGGGCTTTGGCGTGAATTCAGACAAATTTTAACAAATTTGTCCAAGTTCTAATTTTAGAAAAAAAATTATAAATGCAACATATATTATTTCGGATGCGATAAAAATTATATTGCAGTTTATTTTGTGAAAAAATTACAAACTCAAAATTTTAATAGTTTAATTAACGATTTTGATTGATTTTAAAGGCAAGACAAATAATTTTAAAAGTAAAAAAGGTCGAAATATTAATTGTTCAAACTACGGAAGAGATGAGTGTATTTGTCAAAAACTTTAGGAGATATTAGTGTAATTTATCCAAGAACTAGAATAGTTCCATTAGAGGGATCATTTAAATTCATCCGTCCCTCGATCCCTCATTGATTGAGTGTATTAGGATAGTCGAGTTTTGAAAAAAAAAATATTTGCACGGATTGGAGATTTTAAAAACCCAACCAATTTGCTAAACTAGTAGAAGGGACTAATCCAAACCATTAGAGAACAGTTAAGTATCGACTTTGAGGTAAAATATCATATTAACATATACATATATATATATATATATATATATAGTATTTAAAAAATACATAAAAAGTAATAAAAACTTATTTTAGATAATTTCTAACAAAATCACCATATTCTTCTATCCTGGGAATACTATTCTAGCCATGACAATTCTGTGTCTCCTTCAGTTGCAATCTCATGTGGGGGGTGGGGAGAATCATAGCAATTTAGTACTCGAAAACCGATTAAACTGAATCGATCAAAATTTTCAGGGTTTGATAAGGTCTAGATTCTATTTTAATTGTTTTCAGTTTTTTTTATGGAAAAAAATTTGGTTTTCGATTTGGTCCCGGTTCTACGCAAATGGACCATGGACCGACCTAATCGAGCCAACAGAGGAATAAGGGGAATTTTTATGCTTTTTTTATTGGTCTAGGCTTGTGGCCCAAGAAAGAGGATTTTTGGCCATTGAATCCATTTACTAGTAAGATTCATGTACATGAAATATAAATTATTTTGTTTTGCATGGCCCAAATATAAGCATTATTACTAGGCTCAAATCGTTTGAGCCCACTCGAATCGTCCCAAATAATTTTTAAGTCCAACCCAAAATTTTCCAAATCTCTAAATTACCCGACTGAACAGAATCACTCCGAATTGGTCTCGTTCCTCAATTTATTCCGGTCAAGTTCTATCTCCTAAATTTTCTTCCCGAACCGATGGGTTCGATCTGGCATACACGCAAAAATCGACCAAATTGTAGCGATTTCACCCTCAGCAATTGCCTCGATTTCACCCAGCAATTGCCTAAATAGATGTTTCTCCTGAGTCACATCGTATTTTAGTATGTTCCAAAAAAATGGTGAGTGGCCTAGATGCACCATCCAAGGGGTTTGTTTGTGACATGCCATCGAGTTTGTCCGAAAAAGTAACGATCGTCGCTCTCAAACATGTAACATGAGGCAGACTTCCTACATTGGGAAGTTTGGGTTTTTGTGCATGTGTGGTCAATGTGGTAACAAATGATGCATCAAAGCAAAACCTCCCATAGATATGTCGGACCTAACTAATCGAATGCTGACCGCTCTCGCTCCACTTATTCAACAAGGACTGTTGTTATCCGATGTGGTCGGTGAATTTCCCATCACTGCCCCGCAGATTCGTGTGCTATCCATATTGCAAAACTGATGGAGTAGCACGGCTTCAAGGGTCTGAGATTTATATTGCTGCAAAAGCGAAATCAAAGGGGAAGGTAAGGATGGCATGACTTGGTTCATGAGGAGTGCATGATCAACACATATAGAAAGCATGAGAATGCCATTAACAGGCTACTTCAGCTTACATACAAGTTGTGATTCACGCGCAAGCTCTCCCCGTTATGTTATGGAAGAATTGAGCTTCTTATTGGGCGGGTTATTTAGAGCCAGCAATTGGCTATCAAATTTCGTCCTGCAACTAAAAGAAGATCGCTTCGGGATCACTGTAGTGTGGCTGAATGTATGACAGGGCCGTATGAGAACATGTTAGGTCCAGTCTTATTTTCGTATGCTCCAAATATAAGAAGTGGCTAACGAAACAATGATACTTCCTTTCAAAATTGTAACTAAAACAAGAAGTTTGAGTTTGTGTGTGTGTTATGCGAACCATATGAGAGCATGTTAGGTCCTGTCTTATTTTCGTGTGCTTGAAATAAAAGAAGTGGCTAATGAAACGATAACACTTCCATTCAAAACTATAACTCAAACATCGGAGAGAGAAATGAGTCACAAACAGACATCGCAAATTTTGATTTACTTCTGAAAAAAAGTACATGATCTCAGCTCTTCAGCTATTGCTGGAACAAAGCAGCAGATATTTAGAAACTATATGATTATACATCATCACCTAAACACTAAGTGTGAATTTACAGTAGTTAAACCAACACAACTCATCTATATCTATACAGAATCCCCAGAAGAAAACGCAGCCGAAGGGAAAAGAGATTTCACAGAAGAACTATATCTATATAGAATCCCATGCTGCCAAAATTTTCCTTCCCCAATCAGGGCTACTTTATCATGTATCTATCCACTTAGGTGAGCCAATCCTCATGAACTGGGTTAAGAGCAAAATTCCCAGGTCTTCTATGTATTGCAACTAATGATCAAAGGAAAAACTAGTTTACAGCTTCAAAAAACAGAATCTGAGGTTGCAAACGCCCTCTTTCACACGTGGAAACGATATCATCCCAACAGCCAACCTCCTGCTCGTATTTCACATTAGTAAGAAAACTATAACGAAAGGCAAAAATAAGTGCAACTAGAACATATACTGAATGGTTACCTCCACAGTTTCATCATCAAACATCATCCATTTCTCCAGCTCATGGCTGTAAGCAAAGCAGATAAAGTGTTGCCCAAAATAGCAAACCTATAAATCAGACAAGGTTTTCCGTGTTTGTCAGTGAGTGTTAAATAAAACGGGAATTGGAGACTAAATAAAAAGACCAAGATACCAAAAGATATGATGGCAAGATAATAGATATAGAGGTCTATACATGTCGTACAGGGCTAACTACTAATACCATCATTTTCAACTTCTGACTATTTTCTTGCAGTTGCCTTGTTTAGCTTTTGTTCAATGACACGTAAGAAGTATAAATCACCCAAACACTACGACTAAGATTGCGAAATCATACTTCAAAGATTGAAAGAAATGTAGGTCCCATTAATAACAGAACCTGGGTGAAAGTTATCTTCCTTCATCCATCAAGAACAACGAAACCAAATGATAGAAGATGGTCGAGCAAAGGCAAAGTGTACCATTGCGAAAAGGGAATGTTTGTTCCCTGACACTAAACCATCATGGAAGACAGCCATATCTATCTCAGTAGTCAGAGCTGTCAATGTTGCAGATATATCTTCTCGACTCTCGCTGTCAGTCATCCAATTTAGAGCTGCAGTGACGAACAAAAAAAAACTTGTAAAGGAAACTCAGAACAAATTGCTGTACGAAATTATTTTCCGAATTGCAGTCGTTTACCTATTGTGAACACATGTGGAGGCCTTCTAAGGCAACTGAAAAGTCTTTTGGGTTTGCCACAGCCTCCTACCTCAGGATCACAAGCAAATTGTGGTTCACAACTAACATAATTGCTTTCAACAAGCTTAAAAAGCTCATCAAAATGGCTCTCTGGCTGTGTATTCTGAAATTTACAAAAAAAACAAATGAAGGTAAGCTTTAAGAGCTACCGAATATGCCACCTTTTGTAATTTCACGTATGGAACTTTTTTTTTTTGCTATGTGAGGAAATCTTTCTTTTTAGCTCTTTCATTGAAAACATATTGTGAAGAAACATACGTTCGTTCCTCTGAGAGAGCTCGTGCATATGCCGTAGAAGAAAGAAGTATACTTTGTTCTGCAGGATTCAATACCACAGTTGGAACAGATTGTTTTTTCAAGTATGTCCATTCCAAATAGTTTATGTGCTATGCAAGTATCACTGCCGCAATCCCAAGAGCCTGCATCACATTTGCTCCCTTCTAATGATTCATGAAGACTCTCTAAAATGATTGCCAAAACTTCAGAAGCATCGTACATATGTGGCTGCAAAACATCAGCAATACAAAGAAGATCTCTAAGTCTGTGACTTTGGTAAAATGGTGGTATATGATGATAATAACAACCAAACAAATTGTGAACTCACTTCCTCAAATAGATTTCTATCAGGGTTCAACTTGATCAGAGCTTTTCTTAAGGACGTAGGAGAAATAGCTTCGCTTTGCTTATTTACAGAGGCCACACTTAGAGCAACAAACATCTCTTGTAATGCACAGACAACACAGGGATCCCTGATATGCACATGCTCGGAAGTTGATCTACTCATAAATTCTTCTCTGAACTTTCTTAAATGCCAGAAAGCCTGTATGTTTTGAGAAAGTTTATATTACAAGCAATGGCATAGAAAATGAAACTATTATCCTGGCAGCATACAAAAAGGACCTCTTTTCAATGAAACACTAACCTGTACAATCACGTTTAAAAAGCAATTGTATTCACGAATATCATTCCTAAGTCCTGGGCAAATTATATCTGGTCCCTCTACAGTGTCAAATGTGCCACAAATTGATAAAACCCCAAGGTCTTCTTGTAATTCTGGGATCCTTGTTGAGGGAAGGTTCTTCCTCCCTCGTGATGTATCTGAACATAGAAGACAAGACAGAAGTCAGGGCGAAGGCTTCAACTAGTTAAGTGAACTGAAATAGATACAACTTTTATGAGTCAGGAATCTCCATCTGCTGACTGACAAGTTGTATGTCAGCCTCATGGAATACTTGTCTGATATACCCCATTTTTTGTCTCTATTGCACTACATAATAGGTTGATCGATCTCTTTACATGTACTTATGCATAATTCATCAAAACAGTCACCCAAAGTAAACAAAGATGAATATGTGTAGTAACCATATAATGGGACTTCAAGAAGGCATGAAGCCCTTATAGTGGTGCACATCTCTTTGGGCATAATAATCAACACAAGTATAACATGCCATTTGCTTTGTAGGGAAGAGGATTCTGCATATTCTGGGGTCTACCAAGAGGTTGCTTACGTTTCTTTCTTCTCCTTTTGGTCCTTTGTGAGCAAACAACAACCTGTTTATCCAACTCCTCAGCCTGTAAAGGTGCAGCTTCACTCTTAGTTTGCTTGGCTAGAACCTTCTGCTTAGCCTCGTCCTCAACCTGTCTTTGATACTCCAACATCTTGTTAAGCTTTCTATCCTCCATTACAAGGTTATCCTTAAGTTCCTCTGCTTGTAGCCTCAATTCAGAAGCACTTGCAGCAACAACGGGAAAGTCACTGGAGGAAGACAAAGGCCACAAAAACTCAGTAGGACTTAAAGGAAAATAGCAGAAATGGATACAATCTTCTAAATGTATTTCATGGTGTGATCTGCTGCTGAGAGTATAACTAGGACTTACGCTGGTTCTGCATTTTCCTCTTGTGCCACAGTCAGCTTGCCGCCACAAGTAGCCTGCAATACAAGGAGAGGATTAGACGAACTTGAATAAAATATACCCGGCATACATGTTAACATTTATGGTAAAATATACAACCGGGCTCTATAGTTAGAAACCTTTGGATCCTTAACTTTTCTGTAGCCCTTATTCTTTTTCTTTCCCTTGGACTTTTTCTTTGGAAGTTCTGCTTGACTGTCAGCTTTGCTAGTATTCTTCTTGGTATCAAGGGCAAGCTCTGATAAGAACACTTCTCGTACAGCATCTGACTTCTGCCTTTCGTCTTCATTAATCCAAGCTTCTATTTTTGCCTGGTAAAGAAAAACTACGGCAATGTTAAACTTTAGGCCAAGGAAGTTGGGATAACAGTGGAGAGATTATTCAGCGGAAACAGTACGAACATTTATGAACTTTCGCACGAGAGGCAACATGATGCCCCGATAATCAAGATTGGCCTGCTCATATATTGCTAACAGCTGCCAGGCCCACCACATAGCACCACCGGTTCTCGTGATTGGTGCATCAATTCTGCAAAGCTGTAGGAAACATCACGAACTTACCAGGAATAAGTAAATAATTCAGTAACCATACCTGGAAAATACAGAGACTGAGAAGTTGAATAGCAATGATTTTAGGAGTAACAAAAAGAAAGGGACAACATTAGTTTCAAATTCAGAAACCAATACAAGTGGTAACTGAAAAGAACATAATTTGATACTCCTGGATTATTCACAACATTGGCAAGTTCCACAGCATCTGCCATGACTTTTGTTAATTAACTGGAGTTAGCCCCGAAGGTTGGCAAGTTGCAAAGCTTCTTGCCCATTGAATGACATGTAAACAATTATCTTAAAAGTGAAAAGTATCATGAATCTAAAATCAAGTCGAAGGCTTTGTTCCCATAGTTACCTCTAATAATGACTGCTCTATTTTCTTCTGGATTACCAGTCTGATCAAAGCATCTTCTTGATCCTCATGTTCACTACGTCCCAAACCAATTGACCTGGAACTTGTAATATTCCAAGCCTCCTCGACTCCAGAATGATGGACATTCTGATATTCTGTCATTACTCCCGCAATCGCATTTAATTCATATGTTCTTGTGGGTGACAGAGCATCTTCATCTGCACAAACCAGTGGTCTTAGCATTTTCCTCAAGAGTGATTCATAACTTAGTGGAACATGCTTTCCACCTTGCTCCCTCTTCTTGAGTTCTTGTGCACATATGCTCTCAATTGCTTGTAATGAGTCATACTGTCTCAAAAGTTCGCATTGTTGGCTACACAAACTCTGGAAGAGATTAAGCTTTTCCTCAAATACCTCAGATATAGCAATTCTGTTATATTTCATTTGATGTTGTAAACAGGTCCATGCTGCTATCTCTTCTCTGATTGGAATTGAAGGACCGTCAAACAGCCATTGTGTAAAAGCATCAATATTGGGTGGCACTGCAATTTCATCATCACAAATACTGCAAGTTGATGCAGAACCATCTTGGTCATCTTCGACACCATCGTGATGTCTATGTGGCATAATCTCCACTCTTAGCAAACGATCATCCAAGAGACGCAAGCAGTCACCAGTAAAAACAATCCTTTCCATAATTGGCCATTCCCTGCAGTCATTATTTGCACAAACCTCGGATCCACCACTGTCAAAACGAGAAAGATTGGACACACCCTCTAAGAACTGAAGGATTTTCTTTAACTTGGACTCCTCCAAAAAACAGATGCACAGAGGTGATTTTTCAAGACCTTGAATTTGAAGCAGCGATGCTGGAATCAAATTCTGCAGTTCTGCCATTGTATATGTTATCACCTTGTTAAGATCTTTTACTGCAAGAAATTTGTCTCTCACAAGTACCTGGAACTGTCTATGAATTTTTTGAAGAATATCTGCACGCTCAATATCATCAGACAACGGCCACGTCTGGCCATTTTTGCAGGCTCTAGGGAGAAAATACCCAACAAATTCACCTAAGCCAAATAAAGTGTGGTCGTAGTTTCCACTTTCACTACCACAGCAAAGCTGGCTTTTGTTCCTATCTTGATATGATAACTGAGCCTTTGGAGAATTTTTGTCATTACAATCTTCATCAAAAAGATTAGCCTGTTGTGATTTTAGTTGTTTTTCAATAATTTTGATGGCTCTAGGAGTATCCACTGGCTTCCATGTACCATTAACAAGCATGTCAGCCCAATCAGCATCAATTTCTGGAAACACAAAAGGTTCCAACTTCTGCCCAATATTTCTCCCATGCTCCTGCTCAAAATGCTTCAGACGCAATTCCAAATCTTCAAATTTCTCATCACAAAAGTAACAGGCCCAGAACTTCCAACTCTTGTTCTTGTGAGCATAACCTATAGCTTCTGAAATAACCTTCTCCTCTAAACCGCCCTTGAATGACCTGTAATGGTCTCCCAAATCGCCAACCCTAAGTTCAATCAATCTGCACTTTTTCTCGTCACTCATTGCATTCCAATATAATCTGGACTTATCCATTTTCTTCACTGACGTCTCAATCTCCTTCGCAATAGCTTGCTTCTTCCGTTCACTCAATTTGGAATTATCTGAATCTGATTTTTCCTTCAAAACCCAAGTCTTGATTTCCTTTCTAATTGCATTTGGAAGCCTGGTATCAACTAATCCAACCTCAATTGCATCATCTTTCAGTGGAATTGCTTTTCCAAGATTCTTCATTGATAAAGAAGCATCCCTAGATTTCTGTAAAACGCAATTCAATCTTTTCCGCACATTAGAAATACGCTCTTCGATCGTGGACTTCTTCAATGATCTCTCTTTTTCTATACAATCTTCGGCAGGGTCGATCGAATTCTCAATAGAAAGCGCTCGCTCACATTCTCTCACAACCTCGTCGTATCCTTTAACATCACTCGCCAATTTGAAGAGTGCATTAGCGTAACAACTCCCAAATTGTATCGAGTTCGGCGACAGAGTAACCGCGCATCGAGCCGAATCCACAGCGGTTTTCAAGTGCCGTCGTTTAAGAACATTGTTATTGTCTATCCTAGAAGCTACTATAGCGTGTAGATTACCTTGAACGGCGTGAACGAGACCGCAGTTCTCGTGGAGAAGACACGTCTCTTTCATGAGCCTTAGGGCTTTGGCGTGGTTTCCGAGGTCGAAAGCAGTGACTGCGCGTAAACAGTCGGATTTGATCAAAGAAAGTTGAAAGGCAGCGGAGTTTATCTGTTCTTGATTGAGTTTTGGTGATACACCGCCGTGCTCGGTGGCGGTATCAAGCGGCGGACGTGGTGGTTTCGAGATCAGAGGAGGGTTTCGCTTCTTGTTTCCCATTAGAAGATTCAAGATTCAAGTCGAATTGGATTGAAGGATTAAGGAAACAGTAATGGAGAGGTGGTATGTATGACTGTATATGTAGGTGCATGGATTATGGAGGGAAAATTTGTAAATTTGAACATTGGTGGGTCCCACGGTTTGCATTTTCCTCGGAGAGTCTCGTTGTACTTTGGTAGGATTTTTTTTTATAATTTGTTAGTTTTTTTATTGGATAATTTATAGAGTCTTATTTACCCCTGCGACTTAAGTTTTGATCTCATCCATTTTTTGAATTTATGTTTTAACCATATTTTTGTATGGTTTGACAAATTTGTCATTACTTTTAAGAGATATTTTACTCTCTTATCATTTGGGTAGTTAATTCTTGATTTGTTTAAGTTTAAATTTATAGCACTAATTTAGGCTTAAAACATGAAATTATAATTATCTTTAGTAATTATTTTTACAAAAAATGGTAGTTTGAGGTTCATAATTATCTTTAGTAATTATTTTTACAAAAAATGGTAGTTTGATATTCATAATTATCTTTAATAATTATCTTCACCATTTTATGAAAATATACCAGACTTGCAGGTATTGTTTCTTACCTGTAAAGTTACCATGATATCTGTAAATTAACCATAATTTAGTGTTTTACCCCACAAATTTATTATGAAATCTGTCAATTTATCAGATGTCGTGCGTTACCTTCAAATTTACCATGATATATGTAAATTTATCATAGACGGCAAGTGTTGGTCCTTACCTATAAATTTACCATGACTTTCAAATTTACCATGGTATCTAAAAATGTACCATGACCTATAGATGTTGTTCATTTTGAGCAAATTTATCATGATATCTGAAAATGTACTATGACCTTTAAATATACCATGTCTGAGTCAGTATCATCCAAACAAAACTTGTATTCCAACAATTCGTACCTTATCTTAGCTCGTAGTCCGACGAAAAATATTTGATTTTCGTCATCCTTCTCCGTTAGCAGTCAAATCAAACACGTACTCCATATTCTGGTACCGGCTGTCGATGTTCTGTAGATGTGATGCAGTGTTTGTATGCGATTCCTATGAGTTGATGGATTCCGGAGCCTTAGATCTATAGTGAGGATTGTTGGTTGTTTTTTTCAGTCCCACAATTTTAGAATAGACGAGTTCGATATTTGGGAGAGAACTGTTAATGGCGTGTTTTTAGAAATTTGCGGCTAATCTTGATTAATGTCAAGATAAGGGTAAATTTGGTATTTTTTTTAAAAATGACCAAAACTTAATGTTTATAAATACATAGGATGAAAAAATAACAAACACTTAGAAATTAAACTAAAAAATAAATTTCCCTTTTTATTTAATTTTTATAAATTATTGATTTATTGTGACCAGAAAAATCCAAAAAAAAATTATAATTATAAGTTAAAAATAATCTTAAAATGATAAATTTTTTGAAATTTTTTTATCTTTCTTGAACTTTTTAAAAATTTATTTCATAATTTTTTACTCATTTGAAACTACTCATAGAGACAAATCAATAATTTACAAAAAATATTAACGTAAAATAAAAAATTAACGAAAATTTAAATAGAGATAAAAAATAATCCAAAAAATTATGTCAAGTTCAATAATTGAATTTTAAAATTTAATTTCGAAGTGACGAAATTTAAAAATATTTATCAAGTTTAGATAAGCTCAAATCAAACTAAATTATAACAGTTTGAATGGTGTTACGTTTGAATTTTATTTGATATGTTCACAAATTTTGAAAAAAATATAATCAAGTTTTTTCGATGTTATAAATTGATACTAAATATTTTTTTTTAATAAACGAACATAAGTTGTTTCATTTCTCTTCAATTTTAACCTTTTTTTTATTTAACTAACAAAAACATGGAATTACTTTTTTGCCATCGCGATCTTAGTCATGTAATCCTCCCATAGAACCTTACGCTTGCACACTCAATCCTCCTTCTATGATAGCACGTTTGATCTTTTTTCTCACGACTATTAGTACTTTAATATTTTCAAAAGACGTTTTCACACTCGCGTTTCCTATTCACGCTAACACACAAGCATTATGTGACTCAGATCGAAACTAAAAAGTCTTGAAAAAAGACATTTTCACGTTCACACACAAACTTTTTCTGCCCTCCTAATTTAAGGCTATCCAAAGTTTTTCAAGAATGATTCCTCAATTTTATCTTTCTTTGTTGAACTCAAAGCTTAGCCTTTTGTATTTGGGTCCATTTTGCAATATTGTTTGAAGCTTCAATCTCACGATAAAAGAATATCTTAGTAATTACAATTGGTCCCTCCCTCGTGCTCCCGTCTTTCCCCTCCAACAATATTGAGTCAGGTATGTAAATCCATGTATCTGGAAGTAACTTAAAAGAAGAGGGTTTGTTAACTAAAAAACAAAGAAAGTAGCTCCAGCCCTTGACCACCCTAGCGGTTGGCAAGGCAACTTCTCTAAAAGCTAATTCCGAAAAACCAGAAATACCTCAGCACTCTTAGTATATACACCCGTTTGTCACTGTTTGTTAGGCTCGTTCTAAAACCAAACTAGTTCTTTCTATCTGACAATAAAAAAGAAACTGACACGACGAGTCAAACTAAATTTGCCTTGAACATCAAGGAAACAAGAAACGTTTAACATTTTTTTACCCTAGTGTCTAGTAAGCACACAATAGATGCTTTTAAGGATTTGACTTGTTGGAAACAAAATAAATTAAAGGCTAAAATTGATCATATTCTGCAATAATGAATAGTTGCTTAGCAATTAACTGCTCCCCAATGAGTAGCATTCTGTCCTTCAGTAGGCCATTATATGCAGCTTATCAAGATTTAAAATCCTCCATTTTGGCTCCTCTAGAACATTGTATTGCTGCAGTAACATCCATTTTGCAAGTGACCACTATCAATTATGATACTATCTTCAAATGTTAGAGCAGGAACAATGTTATTTTCTTCACAACTCAAGGTGTTCGGCTAGCTTACGTGCACTTTGACGGGTTGATAGCACCTGAAAAGTTTCAGAACCGAATTCAGGAAGAAATTTGTTTCGTCTGGTGAACTCTGGAAAGGGACAACAGCTCTAGCATAGCATGTATATTTGCAAGATGAGGGTGTGATGCATCTCCAGATACAAACTCATTCACCTTCCCGTCAACCTCTATCATACTGCAACCGGGTGTTTTCTTAAGCCCTCGATCGCCAATCTTCTTCCGGATCCTACCTGCATCTTCACATTTCCCGACAGCCAAATAAATGTTTGATAACTGAACATAAGCTCCATCTTCTTCAGCTCTATCACCTTTTCCTATCAGCAAAAGCTCTTTCATAGCAACCTCAGCAAGATCAAGGTTCTTATGGTTTCGACAACCACTCAACAAGGCCCCCCAGACAGAAGCAAGTGGCTTCATTGGCATTCTCTTTATAAGCTCAAGGGCTTTATCTAACTGACCGGCTTTGGAAAGCAAGTCCACCATGCAACTATAGTGCTCGTGTTTAGGTTCAACGCCATATCGGGCTTCCATGTTGTCTAATAAAAATTGGCCTTCTTTTTCAAGACCCACATGGGTACAAGCTGTTAAAACCGCAAGAAGAACAACTGCATCGGGCCTAAGCCCATCTTCCGCCTGCATCCGCTCCAAGTAATCAACAGCTTTTCGTGCATATCCATGAAGTGCAAAGCCTCCAATCATTGCTGCCCATGAACACACACTCCTAGGCATTCTTTCGAAAACCTCCACAGCCATGTCAATGCACCCGCATTTCACGTACATATCAACGAGTGCTGTCCCCACAAATGCATCCGCCACCAATCCTTTCCTCTTTTTAACATACTCGTGAATCCACTTCCCTTGTGCAAGAGCACCTAAACCAGCACAAGCAGTAAGCGCAGTAGTCACACAAAACTCATCCGGCTCAATTTCGGACAGCAACATATCCTGGAAAACCCTCAACCCCTCTGCAGCCAACCCAAGCTGAATATACCCAGTCATAAGAACGTTACACTGGACAACATCCAAGTCAGTAATTTCATCAAACACTTTCCGAGCATTCTCCAACACTTTACAGCTCAAATAAAACCGGATTAGCGAAGTCTTTACATGACTATCCGACGAAGCCAGACCATTCTTGAAAACCAAATTGTGAATTTGCAAGCCTGAAAACGTACAATTAGAATTACCGCAAGCCACAAGTACAAATGGGAAAGTGTGGTTATTGGGACAGAGCGTATCATCTTTTAACATGAGATTGAAGTAGTTGAAAGCCAAATCGGGCCGAGGACTGCGTGAATAGGCTCTGATGAGCGTATTGTAAATGAAGGAATTGGGGGTGTCGATTTGAGTGAAAAGGAGAGAGGCGTAGGATAGGTCACCCGTGTTTGAGAGGGCGCAAAAGGCAAGGAGCTTGCTGATGGCGTAGTTGTTGCGGTGGAGGCCGCTTGTGATGAAGACGGCGTGGATTGGTAGAAGTTGGTGCATGGTTGTGCAACGTTCTGCAGCTGACATGCACCAGTTCCATAATCTGGGGCTGTATTTGACATTTTTTAGCATGTGTGTACACAGTTTCCTCAACAGATCCAAGAATCCGGTGTATAAGATTAATCACCCACACTGTCACTTCTAAGATTACGTGTTGAAGGGAAACTATTCATTCTCCTATTTATGTTTCTTTGGGCAAATTATTATTGAATGGTTAATAAGTCTAAATGAATATTTATTTAGATTAAATTATTGTAGATTTTTAGTTGAATTTGAAGTGTATTTTTGTCCTTACACTCTAGAGTTAAACAAATACTTACATTAAATGCATATTAAGTTATACTTCGCTCGATATAATTTAATATTTTAATAATTCTTTAATAAACAAAGGCGAAATGGAGCCTTCTTCGCAATGCTTGTGCGGACTCAGACGAATATTGTAATGAGTACTTTATCTACTTAGTTAATTCATTTTGTATATCATTGATTTTTTTAATTTTTATATTCAAAATCTTAAAAATTATTAAACTAGATTAGGAGTTTTATGTTTGATTAATTGAGTTTTCAATTGCATTCTATTTGCAAAAATTCATTAAGCTTGATCATTTGTGTGTTTGTGAGTACATTTTTACTTTCACAACAATCTTAAACTAGTTTTAATAAAGTTGATCACGAACTATCTTGGAGAGTTAAATTATTGTCAAAGGAAAAAATAAAAATTTGAAAGCATCTAAGCAAATCTTCGATATCATCATTTGAGAATGTGTTTGAACAGATTCAGAGAGGTTATAGTGTATTTTTTTTGTAATGTGGGCAAAATAAAGTAATTTTGTTCGATTTGTCCTTAAAACTATATCGTCTTAACTTATCACGTAAATTATTATCAAACTACATGGGAATAAAAAAATATATAGTTTCGAAGGCAAAGCGAGAAAAATTATGTTATTTTACTCGTACTACACGCACAATATAAAAAATTGCACAACTGCTCCCCAAAATTCATTATGAGTGGGGTTTTAAAATCGTAACAACAATATATTACGTCATCTTGTGGAGTGGGAGAAAGTCAATAACATGTCAAAGAAGCAAAATATATGAGATCACAAACGTAGATTGTGACATACAAAAACCAGTGTAGTGTTTACAAAAATGTTTGGAGATCAAAATCTACAACTCTAACGGTTGATGTCCAAAGTGGAGATGCAGTGAAGACGAATTTTTATAATTTAAGGTGGTCAAATAATAAGTTTTAATAATTGAAAGGCATGTAATGATTTTTTTATGTCTCGTATGTTTTCAGGGGATTTTTGTTTTTTTTTTAAGAAGATACATAATAGTATGTCCAAGAGCTCCTATATAAAATGACTAGCCAATTATCTATTTTTTTTTATTTTAGCTAACCACGTGTCAATCATCATTCTAATAATTCTATCTAATATAGCTATCCTTATCTTTAAATAAGTATTATTTTGTTCAAATTTATTACTCCTTTGTCTTTTTGCAATACAAATAAAAAACATAAAAATATATTTGATGAGTGAATAATGAGTAATGACTAGGTAAATTTAGCTAGTTACTTTTCACGAAACTATTTTAGCTAGATTTAATTGAATCGGTTGGAATAATTTTTTTTGTTATTGGCTATTCAAAATAGCTAAATGGGTCATTTAACTAAACTCTTGGACTTGCTCTAAGATTTGTATAGTTTGAGGTGATTAAGTGACAAAAGGTAAAAGGGGTAAAATGTAATTGATTTATATTTTTGAAATAAGTTCGAAAGAGAGTCAAACTACGGGGTTTATTCTGCAGTTTTCCTTAGCATTTCCCCGTGTAACATTTCCATTTTCCCATGTAACATTTCCATCTGTTGCACGAGTGGGAAATTTCGCACTCGGTGAGCTATCATGAGCTTAGCATTCCCGCGTTTCGTCCTTCAATATGGGGTTTCTCCCAAATCGTCAATCCTCCCAACAAACCACAGCTTCTTCCTCTTCTCCCACAAGAAAAGAAGATACAGTTCAACTAACCTAATCTCTGCTCAACTGGTAATTTAATTTTGCAGATACATACATGTATGGATATACCTTTGTGCTAAGCAAACCCAGTAGTCGTCTGCTTGTTTTCTGATTTCTATATCTACATTCATTTGGGCTAGTCAAGTGAGAACTTGCTGGTGGTTGTTGGGGGTGGAGCAGCTGGAATTTTTGGAGCAATTAGGGCTAAAACTTTGGCACCTAATCTCAACGTGGTGGTTATTGAAAAGGGGAGGCCTTTGTCAAAGGTTTGTCTTTTGGGAGTTTGTATGTTTTTGTTGTGAAGCATGGGTGTGTTAGTGGATTAACCTTATTTTTTTATTTGGGTAATGGAGACTATATTTATGTCATCCATTGGTAAGCACAAAGCTTTTGTAAATTTTCTGAAAGGAATGATTGTATGTTTGGAAGGTAAAAATTTCTGGAGGTGGCCGATGCAACGTGACAAATGGACACTGTGCTGACAATTCGGTGAGCCTTTTTATGCTTCAATTTTCGACAGGCGTTTAGTCCATGAATTTCAACATATATGCATGATACATGCACACCTATACATATAATTACGCTTTGTAATCTATATATTTGTTGTTAAAATCTTCGTGAAGATGAGGAGACTTTGTGTTGAAGAACTAATCTCATGAACAGATTACTCTGCAAAAAATAACTTATGAACAGAGTATACTTCCTTAGAGTTTTATTACGGGCAAAGAGTCTCTACTTTCTTGTAGCCATTTGGGCTCCCCAGTTCTAGCTTTGGTTTTGCACATGGCTTCTTCAAGCTGGAACTTACGACATGTTTTTGTCCACGGTGGACTTTGTCGAGTAGCTTTAGATTGGAGTAGTTATGATTAACCCCATAAAAGAAGTTAAAGTACAGCTGATTTTCTTGTAGATTATGGCCTCGAAGTTCCCCGTCTTCATACTTCGTATATGTAACGAAAACAAAAATAGTTCAACTAACAGTGTTTGTGCGTAGATTTTGGCGGAAAAATACCCCAGGGGACATAAGGAGCTTAGAGGCGCTTTCTTCAGTGAACATGGTCCGAAGGATACCATGACCTGGTTTTCTGATCATGGGGTGGAACTGAAGGTCAGAAATTTCACATTATGCTTCCTTACCTCTATTCTGTTATGCTGTTATTTTTCTTGTACAATATTATGCATAAGATTTAGTCGTGTATGCTTACCCTGAAGTATACCCCCACACTGTTTTGTTGTCAGACTGAGGATGATGGAAGGGTTTTTCCTGTCAGTAACAATTCGTCTTCTGTTGTCGACTGCCTTTTGTCCGAAGCAAAGAAGATGGGAGGTGTGTATTTGCACTTAGTATTTTGCATGGTAGTTTTTGTTCACTTTTCTCAATATATCCTTTTTGTAGGTCATCATCAATTAATCTTTTTTCGGGAGATGATACTTTCTTTTTCTTTCCTTCATCAATAATCATGTCGCAACAAACCTTACCATACCAATCGTACACTTCCCACCTTTAGAGTGAATGGCTGGACCTCTCATCCATATGATTGTAGGTCCAGTTAGAATTTCATTTCTGTACTTGAGGAAAAGACCATTTCCTCTTTCCCGTACCCCTGAGGCGGCTGACATCCGGCAGTAGCCTTCATAGTCAGATATGCTAAAGATCATTCTTGAGCAATCTCATGCCTTCTATGAAATGTGCTCTGTGGTTTAGAACTCTCTTTGATGGTGTACGTGTTGTGTTGCATAAGAAAAACTTAAGTTGTGGTTTAACTAGGTTTTGTGGGACTTCATTAAGCTGAATCAATGTAGGATACATGTAGGCTGTAGCTGACCCCAAGTTATTGCGAAAGGCTTAGTCTTTTTAAGGTGTGTTATTGGTTATGTGTTACCCACTATCCCAACAGTTTATTTGGGTGCTCAATGTAGTGGGTTACATGATTCTATTAGCTCTGGGAGCAGTCATTGCTATCATGAAACATGTATCAGAGCTTTGCAGCAGCGGGTGATAAAGAACCTCACAAATGGAATTGGTAAAATTTATCCTCTTCTTCTGGACTTGTGGAGCAGGCATGGGAATGTATAAGCTTTGTTGAGTATGGATATCAGGGATTCAATTGTCAATTGTGAGGCAAAGGTTAAACAGTCCTTCCTGTTATCAACAAACATTCAACATGTGCCTCTCATAATAAGGGAATCTATAGCTTGATTGACCACATATGATCATCTTCAAGGGATGGCAAAAAGGAATCTTCTTCTTCTTGTTACTATTTTTTAGTAGTAGTTTATTCTTTGTGCAGGGGTTGTCATTTTGCTTCTAAATTTTGAAAAAAACTTATGCTTCATGGATTTTAGTGTAGAATTTTTTTTTTCCATATTTTCGTAGAGGTTAATATGATACTTTTTGAAAGAGATGAAACATAACAAGCGGTCTATTCTGAATTATGAGTAAATCAGTTTTGCTGCAGACTGGAAAAGTTGTTTCGACTGCGTCTATGACTGCTGGGGGAAAATTTCTTCTAAAGATTGAGAAGCGGACAGTTGATAGTGTGGAATATCATGAAGCTGATTACCTTTTAATTACAAGTGGTAGTAGCAAGCAGGTTGTATGTTTATTGACGCTGCAGTGTATGCGGATTATATATCTGTGTTATTAAACTTCACTATTTCTGTGCAGGGGTATGCACTTGCTACTCAACTTGGTCATTCTATCGTAGAACCAGTACCAAGCCTATTCACTTTTAAAATTGAGGATCCCCAATTGGCAGAGTTATCTGGTGTAAGGGTCTTCTTTAACTTACAAATATCCTTCTATAATTGTTAGTTTTGTATTCTCACTCAACTACGAATCCCAATCTTGTAGTGCAGAAGGAAGTTTTTAAGTCGTTATACCCTGGATAGAAGTTGGCATATGCCTTCCATTTGTATGATTGTAGAATTCAGGAATCGAATTTAAAGACGAGCATGCATAAAAATTAAAGTGAAGTTTGTGACGAAGGTTTTAATTTCTAAAGAAGCAGCAATAACGGGATTGAGAGGTGCAAGTGGCAATCCAGTCAATGCATGATTATACAACTGACGTGAAAAAAGGACGTTGCTCCATCATTTGTGAAAATTTCTTCACTGTCAAGTATAAAAATGAGATGATATAATGGATTTTTACGATGTCAAACTGTTATTGCACTGTTGGCTGTACATAGTTTGTCTTGTACGATATGATACCATTCTACAAATGTTCCGGGGAGGTGGAATAATGATATAGCAACGCCATTTTCTGTTTTTATCTTCTCCCTAATTGGTCACTGATTTCTGTTGCATTTTTCTTGTCCAGGTTTCATTCCCTAAAGTTAGAGCAAAGTTAAAGCTAGAAACTGTTGGGAGGAGTATACCATACCTCACACAGGCATGCTTTTCTAATCTATCGTCATTTGTAAAACAAGGATGTGGAGGTAACTAGAACCTTTTGGGATTTTAGATTGGACCCATGCTAGTCACACACTGGGGACTGAGTGGACCAGTTATCCTTCGGTTATCTGCTTGGGGAGCCCGTGATCTGTTCGGTGCAGATTATAAAGGTAAATAACAATTCTGTCTTTCATTTTGTATTTGAAGTTTCACTTTCATAAACTTGATATCGTACTGGTTCAGGGATGCTATACGTGGATTTTGTTCCTGATATTCATATTGCAGATGTGAAGTCCATGCTTATTCGCCACAAGAATCAGTTTGTGGTAATTCTGTTTTCTAACCTTTACTCTCACTTCCAAGCTGTTATTGTTTACTGAATATTGCATATACAAAGACAATTGGTTCATGGTTTAATAGGTCAATGTCGGGTGCTATTCCAAGAAGAAGAAAGGATCAATATATAGTCGTCTTTCTACTAAGAGTCTTGTTTTTTAATCCGTGCAGAAACAAAAAGTGCTGAATTCATGGCCTTCAGAACTTGGCCTCGTGAAGAGATTTTGGAAATACGTGTTGGATCGTGAGGTTTTGTGATCATCCCTTTTTTCGAAAGATCATTTGTTGGGTTCTGCTGTGGGAGGTTGCTCTCAACAATGACTTTATATTCATATGCAGGATTTAAATGGGGATTTCTTGTGGAGTTCTGTATCAAATAACGCATTGATATCTGTTGCTTCTCTATTGAAGAACTGTTCATTTATAGTGAAGGGGAAGGTACAATTCAACAGTTCACTTGTCCAAAATTTATTTTCATTCCTTCGGACATTTCAATAAAATCCTTGAATAATGAAGGGTCAATTTAAAGATGAATTTGTCACTGCTGGAGGTGTTCCATTGACTGAGGTTCTCTCTCTCTCTCTCTCTCTCTCTCTCTCACACACACACACACACACACACACATACACACACGTGCGCGCTTCTTCTTGTTTTGAAAGTCAATTTTCATCATGCTTTGTGAAGATAACACTCAGCACAATGGAGAGCAGGGTCCGGTCAAAATTATTCTTTGCTGGAGAGGTAGTTTTACTTGCTTGTACTTCCGCGTTTGCGTTTTTCTTTGTTCATATTTATTTTTTATTTTTTGTATAATGCTGGGGGATTGTTATTGCATCCTTATGGTCGAAATAAGGGCCATATATGGCACTCAAGGATTGAAACTTCCTGTAGGTACTAAATGTTGATGGAATAACTGGTGGTTTCAATTTCCAGGTAAGATATATTTCTCTTACTAAACGCTTTGAAAATTCATATCATGGC
>JABCMJ010028483.1:0-10229 GCA_014822125.1 Arbutus unedo | reverse complement strand
ACCCATAAGCCCCTTGTCTAACATACACCACACATAAATTTCAATTCATTATATATGCATAAAGTGCAATAAATGATTTCCTAAATCTAATTCCAGACAATTAATAAATCATTCAAATATATATATATATATATATATATATATATTTCGGGTCCTCACATTCTACCCTCAAAAAGAATTTCGTTCACGAAATTAAATGTCGCTTAAAACACTACTCAATTTAACTCAACTCAGTAATGCCCAAAGCATATTGATAATACTATTGAACGAGTCTACAAAACTAGTAAAGTATATCGAATTGACTCAAGCATTAACAATATCAATCTAGTATTTATCACAATTCAATGACTGTCAAGTCTAAATAAAGTACACAATCAAACCATAAATAAATGGAGATATTTCTCCCTAACTTCATCCTCACATTCCCAAGTCAAGTCTTCTTTACCTTGGTTGCTCTACAATACCCAAACCAATCATACAGTCTTACCCCTCAACACTTGTTTCCGAGAATCTAGCATACGTATCGGCTCCTTTCCATAGGACGCGTTGGCTTCTAGTTCAAGTTCAGACCATTCCAAAACGTGCGAAAGATCCGGTTCATATTTCCTTAACATCGACACATGAAGCACACCCGACAACTTTGGTGGTAACGCTAAATGGTATGTGACCTCCCCTACCCCTCGATGATATCAAATGGCCCAATGTATCGCGGGAAAAGATTTTCCTTTCACCTAAATCGTGATAAACCCCGTCTTGGTGTCACCTTCAAAAATACATGATTCCCCACCTCGAATGAAAGTGGGCGACGACAACGATCAGCATAACTTTTTTGTTGACTCTGGGAGGTAAGTAATCTCTAATGGATTGTCTTAACTTGCTTGGTTGTCTCTACTTGTGTGGCCAAAAGTCGTTGGCAAATCGCTCTCATGCTCTCGGTAGTCTATCTAATCAAGGTTGGCCCAACAAAAGTTGTCTCCCCCAGTTTGGTCCAACACACGGGTGACCGACAAGTCTCCCATACAAAGCCTCATAAGGTGTCATCTCAATACTTGACTGATAACTATTATTATACATGAATGCCACAAGAGGTAAGTGGTCCTCCTAGCTACCTTGAAAATCCATCACGCAAGCCCGAAGCATATCCTCTAATATTTGAATCGTCCATTCAGATTGCCCATTTGTTTGAGGGTGATAAGTTGTGCTAAACAAAAGATGCGTACCAAGCGCTGCTTTTAAGCTCTGCCAAAAATGAGCTGTAAAACGCGGATCTCTATCGGATACTATCGAAACCGGAATCCCATGAAGTCGGATTATCTCCCGAATGTACAAATGACTAAGTGTCTCAATAGAATCGGTCACTTGAATCGGTAAGAAATGTGCGGTTTTATCAAGTGATCAACAATCACCAAATAGCATTATGACCTTTCGGTGACCTCGGTAGACCTGAAACGAAATCCGTAGTGATATTCTCCCACTTCCACTCCGCCATAGGTAGTGGTTGCAACTCTCTAGCGGGTCATTGATGTTTCGCTTTCACTTGTTGACATGTAAGACATCGTGCTACAAAGTTAACCACATCGCGATTCATCCCGGGCTACCAAAATTGTTGACATAAGTTATGATACATTTTTGTCCCTCTCGGATGAACGGCTAACGGCGAGTGGTGAAACTCTCTCAAAATATCCTCCCAACATGAAACGATTACAAATAACTTCCTTTGAAAGCGTAGACTCTGATCGGCATGTATCATTCATCCATCTCTTGCATTGCCACTCAGTTTTCTCATTCTGTAGTTGGGCGTCGACCACTCTAGTTGATAACGTTGATTGAATTGTCAAATTGTACAAAGTGACCTCATCCCGAACTTCTTCAAAGTGTGTCGCGTAAAGCCCCAAATCTTGCATCATCTTCCACTCATGGATTGCCAAACTCGCTAGGTGTGTCAATTTTTGACTCAAGGCATCTACTGCAACATTGGCCTTTCTCAGGTGATATTGCAATTCGAAGTCGTAGTCCTCCATATGTTCCATCCAACGACGTTGCCTTAAATTGAGCTCCCTTTGCGAAAATAGTTACTTCAAACTCTTGTGGTAGGAAAATACTTCAAATTTTTCACCATAAAGATAATGTCGCCAAATTTTTCAAGGCAAAAACAACAGCTGCAAATTCCAAGTCATATATAGGGTAAATTCGTTCGTGAATCTTTAGTTGTCGCAACCCATATGCTACCACTCTTCCCCTTTGCATCAGCATGCACCCAAGTCCCTTTTTTAAAGCATCACAATATACAGAGTAGTCAACTCCCCGATTAGGTACAATCAAGACCGGTGCACTAGTTAATCATCGCTTCAACTCCTCAAATGCCACCTCACAAGCATCATCCCACACAAAATGTGTCCCCGTATGCGTCAATCGTGTCATTGGAGTTGCTAGTTGAGAAAAGTCAAGCACAAGCTGACGATAATACCCGGCTAAACCCAAGAAACTCTGGATCTCGAAGATGTTCTTTAGTCATTGCCAACTCATGACGGACTCTATCTTTCTTGGATCAACGGACACATCGTTCTTTGAAACCACATGTCCCAGGAAATTCACCTCAGGTAACTAAAACTCACACGTACTAAGCTTGGCATACAAGCAATGCTCCCTTAAAAGCTCAAAAACAATGGCAAGATGAGATTGATGATCTTCTTTAATAGGTGAATAAACTAAAATATCATCAACAAATCGGTCTAGGTACCTATGGAAGATACAGTCCATAAGATCCATAAATGTTGCCGGTGCATTCGTCAATCCAAACGGCATACCCATGAACTCGTAGTGCCCATAGCGTGTGAGAAAACCAGTCTTCGAAATGTCCTCTTTTCTCACCCTTAGTTGGTGATAGCCCGACCTCAAATCAATCTTCAAAAAACACGTTGCACCCTGAAGTTGGTCAAATAAATCGTCAATCTTCGGCATTGGATACTTGTTCTTCATAGTGATAAGATTTAGCTTTTGATAGTTGATACATAAACGTAATGAACCATCTTTCTTCTATGCAAACAAGGCCGGTGCTCCGCATGGTGAAGTACTAGGACGAATAAAACCCTTGTCCTACAACTCTTGTAACTGTATTTTTAACTCCTCAACTTGGCAGGTATAAAACAATATGGAGGCATCAAAATAGGGGCGGTACCGAGAAGTAGGTCTATTATGAACTCCAAGTAACCCTCGCCAGGTGAACACATGTGGACACGACGTTTGAAACAATCAATAGTTGCATGAAAGTTGGATAGCCAATCCATACCAAGGATAAAGTCGAATCCTGACATGTCCAGGATAATAAAGTTGAACGTGAAGTGACGTTCAAGGATAACAAAATCACAATTTCTACAGACACGACCAAATGGTGATCTACCTCCAAGAAGAGTCTCAACAAATAGTGGTGGGTCAAGGAGATCAGTTTCTAACTCCAAAGCACACACAAATGATGCAACAATAAATGAATGTGATGCTCTAGAATCAAACAGAGCCCTAGCAAAATAGTTGGATAATAGAAATGTACCCTGCACAACGAATGCATCGGGCCGCTGAGAAGTAGATGGTGGAACAGCAGATGAGATATTGAAAACTCTCCACTGAGTGTGTTGGCCCTGAGAATGTCTTTCCCTTTGTCTAGAACCCTGAAGTGATACTGATGAACTTGCTTCCTTATCAAACTGAGAGCTCTGACCCAAAGTGGTCTGACGGTCGTGTGACTATTGTTGTTTTCGAGTACCTCAGATTCTAGGCCACATGTTGTTTGTCACTGATACAACCAACCTGGCCACATTATGACTGATTACAAGCCTCTTGACAGAAGAGTGAAGACCCATCTCAAACCAATGACATTTTGGGTCTTCTGAAGTCACTAACTTTGGTGCAAAATGGGATAAAGATTGAAATTTGAAAGCGTATTCCAAAACCATCATTGTACCCTGCTCCAACTTCTCAAATTGTTTTCTCAATTGCTCACGATATGACTCTGAAAAGTATTGGTCCTTAAAAAGACCCTCAAACTCGGCCCAAATAAGATTCTCCACATCTGGCTGGTTGGCCTAGGTTGCTGATCTAGCGGCCCTCCTTACATCTTTCCTTGCCTCTAGAATTGATTCCCACCACTCGTTGGCTTCGCCGGTAAGCTGACAAGATACAATTACGGACCCTAAGGTCATCCTCCTCTATTATTAATCCGTTGAACAACTTTTGAATCTCAGCGAGTTAATGGTTTGCTACGAGAAAGTCACCACCCTCTCCATTGAACTGTGGTGGATTTAGGCAACCAAACTCCCTTATCGCGCCAATGGTTCGATTACTAGCACTGGCTCTAGCGGCCGGATTCAAAAGGTTAGATTCGGCGAGCTCCGCAACAAACTCTCTTGCAAAGCTACCCAGAATTACGGGTGGTTCTACATTCTGCTCTACCCCCTCGTCAACTTCCTCGTGCGGAGCTTCTCCCTGTTGACTAACCACATCATCTAGGTGTACCTCATGGTAGCGACCTCGGCCTCGAGGCCCACCCAATCTTACCCCATATCTAGGAGGCACAGAGCTACATTATAGAGAAAATATCAAACTATCAAGTCCAATGACTACTATTATGAGGTCAAATCCTCCAATATCCCCGACCCGAGTCAACAACACTATACAACACAACATAACAGTAAATGCAATATTTATTAATGCCATGCACACAAGCACACACAAGTCATGTTAAAAATACAAAATTTTGAACCCATGAAACTAAGTGTCTTCCCATGATCATAAGGTATTCTAATTCATGCTCTGATACAAAGTTGTCACGCTCTCAAATTTAAAAATAGAACTAATGAAATAAATAAGTACTATTAGAGAATCCTTGCCAAAAACTCAATGAAATTCTTCTCAAATATCCATGCATAAGGAGATAAGTGTTCTAATTTGATCATAAGTACATAGTGGGTCACCCCATCGCAATGACCATTTACATGGAATAAAATTTTCAAAAAATATTACATTGAGTATGTCACCAAAATAAGATAGAGTTACAATACATCTTCTAAAAAACGATTAAGTGAAAAATGCTAAATAACTCCATGTATGCGAATCTTTAAAACTCATGCAACAGTTCAAGCACCCATGCCAAATTATGCTAAACGTCTAGAGTTGTACCTGAAAAAAAATAAAGGAGCTGAGCTAACAAGCCCAATAGAGAAATTTATACCAATTTTATATGGATATGAAATGGTATGGTATGGCAAGTGAATATAAATGTCCATTAATAGCGAGATCATGAACGAATTTAAGTTAAAGGCTAAGGGTGAATTATGTCATGTAATAATGTCAATAACATCCACAAGTTCATTATAAAATCATTTATCGCACCTCATAAGTTATTAATCTAATCAATCCTGTCCTCGTTGTATTTTTATTTTTTTATACCTAGTAATCCCGTAGAAGACTAGTTCATCACTCCTAGCATTCCCTTCGGGGAGTCTAGTTCAAGGCCTTCCTAGCATTTTCGAAGAAATCTAGTCCAACCACCCTAGCATTTCTCTCGAGGAGTCTAGTTCATCCATCGTGTCATTCAAGTGTTCCACGCATGTCACGTGTCCTATAACACTTTTATTTTATAAACTTAAACTCTCAAGTAATGCACATGTCTCGTAATCACCATCTTAAATCTATAACATCTTGCATTATAATCATACGATATGTATCTTAGAAGTAAGTCCCAAGAATAGGTGCAAACATCAACCTTAGAAATCAACAACTTAAATTTTCGATTCAATAAGAATAAAGTACAGAATTACGTATAATACAGTCACTATTACCGGTAATGCAGATGCTACTACCGGTAATATAGACACTATTATCAATAATACAGAATACTGCCTAAAAAATAAAACACAGAATTACCGACAATACAGACACTATTACTGGTAATACAGGACATTGCCTGAAAATGCAAGACACTGCCTGAAAATGAGACACTAAATTACCGGTTATACAGACTATTACCGGTACTAGTAGGGACTGTCCGAAGTGTGCATTTTCTGTAGATTTTTTTCAAATTTCTACTTTCAAGCTCTAAACCAACACCCAATCTCACGAAACACCAAAAACAAGTCATACATGCCTAAAAGAGATAAGAGATCCCTACTTCGAGTGTCGAATCGAAGAATTTAATCCTCAAAAGCAAGCTCTAAACCTCAAATCAAGTGTTATATATATATATATATATATATATGTGTGTGTGTGTGTGTGTGTGTGTGTGTGTGTGTGTGTGTGTGTGTGTTAAATTGACTATTAATCCAAAAAGTGGTTCAAAATGCTAACAGGAACTGTTTTATGAACCACTATTTGGATCAAGTCCTTTTCGGTAATATTTTGAGCTGATTTCTCGCGGGTACCCTTAAAAATATATTTTAAACACATTGAATGGTTCGGATCATTAAAATTTAATCTGAAATGAAGAGTTTAGATGTTGGTCTAATATTCGTTTAGATGTTGGTCTAATATTGGTATAATATTGGTCTAAAAAAGTGTTAGTCTCTTGCGTCTTTCCCTATATATATATATATATATATAAATATATGTATATATGTATCTATCGTTGTCTCTCTCTCTTCTTCCTTATCTCTTTTTGTCAATTCCCGTCTATCATAACCCTACCTCCCATCAAGGTAGCTACCATCACTCTGCCTTCCTACCCCTGCTACAGCCACCTCTACACCTGCTATAGTCCCATCCACAACCACCCCAAACCTCCACCGTTGGATCTCCGCAAAAACCTTCCAGCCATCCATGGTGTCCCCTCCCTCCTCCTATAAAAGGAAGGCCCCTCCTCATCTAAATCACACCACCAAGAAGCTACAATAGCAAGAGAAGAGGAGGAAAGAGGAGAAAAGAAGTAGAAGAACCGCTGCCAATGGACCGATTCACAACTGAAACCCGACAAATCCTACTCGAAACTTCGAGCCAATGTAAAATTTCTTATCCTATTTTCTATTGGAGTGTTCTAGAAAATTCAAGGAGCTTCTTGGAGCCTCTCCAGAGTCTAACCGGAGCCTCGTCGAAGTAAACGGAAAAACCAAAAAGAAAAATGAAGACCAGTATTTTTTTTTTGAATTCTTATATTGTATACTACACTTAGCCCCCTAAATCCTATAATCCTACTTGTATATATATCGATATCTATGTTAGATTTTAGCCCACTTAGTATATTTTTAATATAATTACAAAAAATGCCATTTTTGGTATAATTATAAAAATTACGATTTTTTAAAACAAAATTACAGAATCGCCCTATAGTCTTTATAATTATAATTTAGACTTCATATTAAAAAAAAACAAAATTATAATAATACCATCATACTTACAAAAATATGCATTTTACCCTAATATATTTTAACCTTTTAAACATATTTTTTTGTTACGAATTTAATCTCGTGTTTATCCCTATTAAATTTATATGCTCACTTTAAATCAATTACATGTTTATCCTTATACCTTAACTACTTTATTAGATTTTTCGTGAACTTGAATAATTTATAAACCTACCTTAGATTAAAAATATTATTTTACCCTCACATTAAATTACTAAATTAACTCTTGATTATTTATATAAATAACGAATTTAGGAAGATGTTAGCACGGAATCGTAACCCTCTTACTAAGAACATGAATTAATTTATTTACCAGTCAATTTTATTGTTGCATGGCTAATTCTTCAATTATCAAATTCTAGTATCTTCATTTTACGATCTTTACCTGATAAATGCTAGTCAAGCGATATTATAAAATACACTCTGATTATTTGGACGATGATTAATTATTGATACTTGGGATGTCTCACCCAAACGTAAACACTCTGACAATGACATACGATTAGTTGTTGTGGATATATTCCTTGTGAGAATATTATGCATGTCATATAGCCGTGATGCGACTTGATCCAAGTTTTGACTTCAATCAAGAGTGTGATGGACTCAAGCTGTGTATTGTCCAAGCGTTGTAATTTATTCGTGTCATGCATTTAGCCAATTTACGCTTGAGCCGAAGTTATATCTAGTCCTATCATGCCCTTTTTAATCTAACAGTCTTCTAGTACAAACTTTAAACTCATATTGCTCTTACATGGTAACGACAAGATATAATTCTAGGGATTGCCTATTGATTGGGAACATGAAGATCGAGAAACGGTGTGGTTGAAGAACATGGTGGTTGCGAAGCACAGTTAGTCGGGTGGTGGGAATCGTTATCGTTTAGGAGCACCATACTCGATATATTGATTTAGAAATGTTGATTTAAAATATATGACGAGGTCATTCATATAGAAAAGCTTATTCGAATAAATGACGAGGTCATTTTTGGAACAATTGATGAAATTATATGACGAGGTCATACTTTGAAATATAATGAATTTGAATCGAGAACTTATGGAATATTTGGAGCTGATATACACTATGAAGATTACTTAGATGACTTCAATTGCGCTATTTCAATTCAGAGCATGTACTTACTGTTTTTGCATTTATCTTATCGCATGATTTCATTAGACCTTTATTATTTCATAGTCAGTACATTTTATATCATGTTATTATGCTAAAATATTCAAAAGAGAACTTAAAGGTAGGGTAACTTATTGAATGTCAAAACTCATGGATCAACTTCCTCTTGTCCCAAGTATTTCGTACCAGGTATCGATGACGATGAAGCTGGACTAGATGATACACTGTACGATGGCGCCTACCTCAATGAAGGCTCAGTGGGGCCGTGGTTCACGTAACTTAGTATATATTGCTCTAACTTTAGTTTAAAGTCTTTCTAATGTAAAATAGTCTTTTTGAACGTATTTCAACTATCTCTTGTATTAAACTCGTATTTCAATAAAATGATAGTATTTTGGTTGCTTCACTCTTTTAAATTAACATGTCCAAAATTTGGGTGTTACATCCATGGGACCTGAGTCGCAACAGTCGATCGTGTGGCCAAAATCAAGACGCGTAACCTGATTACGGGGAGGTCAAGGGGTGCCTCTGCAATGACTAATCAACGAACCTTAGTCACGCCGATGGTCAGCCCAGCGGCCCAAGCTAAGAAGGGCACCCAGGCCGAGGGGGGACCCAAACCGAGGAAGGGATTTTGGTCGAAGAGGGCACCAAATCAGAGCAGGGGCTATCCCCAGAGGGAAGAGGAGACCACCACCAGCCCACCCCCAAGGCGATGAAAAGGCTACCTTTGGGAAGAGGAGACCACCCCCAGCCGAGGAGGGGGGCTACCCCCAAAAGGAAGAAGAGACCATCCCCTAGCTAAGGAGGGGGGGCTGTCCTTAGAGGGAAGAAGAGACAACCCCCAAGTCGAGAAGGAGGGTGCCTTAGCTAGCTTAGCCACGAAATGGAGAAGAGGAGGCCACCCCCCAACTGAGAAGAGGGGCTGCCCCTACAGGGAAGAGGAGACAAACCATCAGCTGAGGAGGGGGGTTACACCCAGTGGGAAAGAGGGGGTCAAAACCCCCTAAGCCTGCGAAAGAGAAGAGAAGAGAAGAGAAGAGAAGAGGGAAGGTAGTGGTCGCGGCTATGAGCCCCACCCCCACGTTCTGAGCTCTGAGGTCCGAGGGTCGAGAGCGGGGAATTCAAGATTCCAGGCCTTGCATCTAAGGTTCAAGACCTGGGGTCGATGAAGGTTGGTCATGACGAGCTCGAATTCTCAAGCCCTACTTCCAAGGCCACCCAAATTCGATGACTGTCGGGTCACAATAAACCCAAGATTCCAGAGAGGAGGCACAATCCGAGCACCGCTAGGGCTTGGGATTGTCGATCAAGGCTAGGTCACTACTAAGGCTCAATACTATAGACTGAAGATTGGGGCCAGCCCCGGTTATGTGTCAGGCATTCAAAATATGAATTAAAGAAGAGGACAAAAATGCGATTAAAGCGAATCTTGAGGTCCAGAACACCAGTCTTGATGCGTGCCCGCTCGAGTTATGATGGTAGGGCTCAGGCGAACAGGTCTTGGAGATAGGGTGACAATGGTTAGGGAAGGACCGAGCAAATGGTCCCCTGACCCTACTCACGGGAAGGAAAAGAGACTAATTAGTGGATCAGTGGCTTCAAAGAAGGAGGGGTCGCCGTGAAACCTACCGTAACCTCAAGTCACAACGGGGGTGAGGCCACGTTGTTAAGACATTTTGGGAAAGGGGCACGTATCATGTATACATCGGGACA
>JABCMJ010028473.1:0-17109 GCA_014822125.1 Arbutus unedo | reverse complement strand
GGTTTCAAAACTTGGCCTGTCTGTATATGCCCTCCTTGGAATAGACTTCACTCGACAAATCTCCCACTTGAAGAATGTTAACGCCCTAATTTGTCCGCCAATAAGACGAAGACATGTGACACTACTCGATGGAGGTGCACACGAGATTAAAATGCACAAGATGGCAACGCGGTGTCATTTAGGCTTCTGAGGCAATTATTTAACTGCTGAAAGATTCCATGTGTAGGAAATGCGAAGCGACAATGTTTTGCATGCATGAGTTATCCAAGTGCCATGCATTCCCCACGAATGAAGAGAGGAAATACTAAGAGACGTGATTCATGTGTATAGAAAAAGGAGAAAAACATGGAGAAAATAGATAGGCACAACAACCATGATTTGACCCTACATTGAGGGAGAATGAATGCCTTCAAATTTAAGCAAGAAATTTAGAAGTGAAGAAAAACGCTAAGCATCAGAGATGACCTATAAATAGGAGCAACAGTTAGAGATGAAACGATTCAGACACCCGCACTATAGCTACTTATTTTTCATACTTGTCTTTTTCTTCCCGTACTTAGCATAAGCATAGTAGAACTTGTAGTCATAGTTGTACTTAGCTTTACTCGTAGTTCGTAACAATAAAAGTAGCAAGTTAGCATTAGTTCGAAGCTATTGAATCTTCTTGTAACCCTCAAATGCAAGTTTGTTATTAGATTTATTATTCGAAGTCATTTCGTTTCACTATTCATCTTATGTTCTGGTTTCATGCCTCCATGTGTCAACACTTATGAAAAATCTTTTTAATTTAGATAAGAGAACAAATAATACAAAAGTTTGATAGTTATTAATTTAACTGTCAACATATTTTTTTGGCACGTCCGTTGGAACTTAAGTGTTTAGTATGGTAAACATTAGAAACCAAGATACTATGCCTCCCCCTGATGTCGAGGTGGAAGGTATTAGAGAGGCAAGTTCAATAAATGATGCCTCCAATGATCATTTAGAATGAGACCAACATGATGGCACATGATGGCCAGAATGAACATGCTGGCCAAAATCAAATAGTGGTCATGACCATCTCACTAGAGTTTAATATATATGATATGCAAGTTGGCCAGAGCAGTATACTCTTGGTCGAACCACATTGGTTGATGTTGTACTGAGCGACTCGTCAGAAGTCGGATGTCTATAGTTTAATTACCAACTTTTGAATTCGATAAAAGAATTTTCCTCATTTCAGAGAGTCTTATTGAAACATGTGGAAGAATAGATTCCAGCCATGAAACAAATTGTTTATGGTAGATTATTTCCAAAACTCAAAACAATGATACTCAGGGCAGTCGAGGAACAATGCCATCCCAACCTGGAGCCTTCGAGGGAGATTTTAGGAATGAGATTGACTCACGCAGAGGTAGGTCAAATATTAGACAAGGATTGTCTAGGCCTAGAGGAATATCTCAGTCATGGTATGAGCCATTAAGACCCAGGACCACTATGTCGATATGGCTTTCCCAAATATTAATAACCTAACTAGGACCTAAGCAATGGGATGAAGTAGAACTTTTCAAAACTCCTTATCTAAAACAATACCCGAGAGTTGGAAGAAGACATCAGGCCAAACCCTTAATCACGAAGAGTTGAAACAGGTTATCGGCTATTTATTGTTACTCTATCTAGTGTTCCACCCGTGGTATCACCCATTTCACCTCCATAGATATATTTTGGGGTGCTACCTCCAAGGCCTTATCATCCTTTTCATGGAATGCGTGGAGTATCAAATTTTAGGGAGAGAACACTTATGTTAGTCACTATGACTCCACCTACAACTGCACCTTATTGTGGCACCTACGGTTGCAGCTAATCAGGAAAATCCTGGTAACGACTCTTTGGGAGGAGACCCTTGACTTCGAGGGCAATGTTGGATCTCACACAAAAGGTGTGTGGTCAAGTTGGGAGGAGACCCTACATATGGCATCTGAGTTGGATTTGGGCACATCATAGGACGACATTATAATAGAATTCAATTATATTAATGTCATTGGGGAACGCACTCCACACATACATAGCTTGGTTTGGAGCCCAAGCTAGGCTTTGAGTATATACATATAAGATGCTCTCAAAGAAGAAGTACGGTACACACTTTCTAACTCTTTTGAATATTTTGTTTCGGCTTTTTGATTCACGGGCTAACTTAAATATTGAAGTGTTTTCTTGCTGAACCCTAGCCATTGAGCACTAATTATTTTTGACTTTTGCAGTACGTCGAGAAGAACACTTGGATTGAAGCCCAGTTAGAACGATACTTGGATTAAAAGGCTCAACACAGGCTCTGACTAATTTTATTTCTCTTTAGAAAAATATGATTTGTCTTAGTATTTGTCGATGTTTGATTAACTTAGTTTTTAATTAATATAGATGATAAATAAATCAAGACCAGAATTGAATTCTTAACTACTAAGCTACATAAATCCTGGTCAAACATGACATCGCAGATAACAATGACTCTTTTCCTGTTTTTGACTGTGAAAGATGCGACCAATAACCTACTCAGGGTGATTTCATATTGTGTAGGTGATTAATTTTTGTTGACGCCGTGAGATGGATTTTCTCAATACGGGTGGGTTTTCGGTGCGGATCTGGGCAGTGTCAAGCACACCCGAGGACTGCATTTGTAAGTGAAGTTATGGAGGAAAAACACGAAAAAGTAAGAAAGACAATTAATGTAAGAACCTAAACATATTTCTTCCACATCTCTTGTAATTTTCTAAAATAAGTTTCTTAATGATTCGTTAATTTTAAATCAAGGTGGGATAGGGCCATATGAGTCAATTCCCATCATATATAAGAAATTTTTTTCAAGACCGTGTCCAGTAGGAGAGATTTCACACAAGGGTGGAGCTAGAATATTCTATAGGAAGGGCCAAGTCAATTTTTTTTTTTTTTCCTTTACCACTCTACTTGTTAAAATGAAAAAATTGAGAATAAAGAGATGAAGACAAAGTCACGGTGATTTGCAGGGTTAGAAATAGAATTTAAACTTAAAAATATCACTCAATTATTACACATCATACAACGACACAATAAGCTATGAACATTTAAATTAGGATATCTAAAAATAAAATTAAAACGGGCATGACACGTGTCATAAATATTTGACACATAAAGTTAAAAAGTGCATATAAATCTAGTGTACCTGCGAATATTGGGAGCACATATGATATACGAGAAGATTTAAAAAGTGCACTAAGGGTTTGTTTGATTTCTGAATTACATAATGGAATAAGGAAATTGGGAACATGTGGCTCCACATGTCTCGTTATGTAGATTAGTACAATATTTGTCGCTGGAAAGTACAAAATGGATCCGATTTAGGTGAGATTTATTTCACTATTTAATATTTCATATCAAAGACGATGTTTAGTTCGATTTTTTAAGATTATGTTTTTTTATTTATAAAATATAACCCGTCGTCTTTATTGCAGTCAAAATAGACATAGCACAACTAATTTTACATTTACATATAGTTTAATCTATTATCATAGGAATTTAAAAGTCATCTCTATCTCCATTCTAAATGTTACTTCTAAAAAGATTTAAAAAATAATCAGCATTGAAAGGTATTTTAGTTAATAACTAAAATGTAGTGCTGCTCAGCCCGAGTCTCGCGCTGAAAATTGACTCGGTTAGCCTCAAGTGTTCTCCAACTCTTCTAGCAGCTTATAAAAACCAACTAATTAATAAATAATTCACTACTTGATCCCGATTTGATGATTTTTAAATGGCAAAGAAAAGCAACCCGTCATGAACAAAATATTTGGCTCCGTGTTGTAAGTCTAATTACTCAAGGAGTAAGTTATTAAAACAACAAATTATAGCCACGTTCAAGACCACTCGTTGTTAATTTATTTGACTTTTTATTGGTGCAAGTCGATTTCTAAAAAGAAATAAGTTATTATGAAAAATGATATAAGTAAAGTTACTGGAAGGATCAAGTAATTTCCTTAGCAGATAGTACACGGCATGACCACCCATTGATAAAATATTTAATTCCACTTTGGTACAGATTAAATTTTTTCAACGAAGTGGCACAACATGTATTATTCGATTTTATTAAGGTATGAAAGATTATAACGAAGGGACAAAATAGTAACCTACCCACCACCCACATGTTTCTTGCATTTTTTTGACTATTTACCATGTTTTAGGTGATTTCAGAAACTTTACACTATCAAATCCATTATTTTGTAATTTTCTATAAATAATTCTACTTTAGCGTGATCTTCGACTTTAACCCTTTAAACGTTGAAGCGAAGCGTGGCATCGGACGTGGCCGGGTCATACGGGTATGGGTCCCACAAATTCGTCACAACGGGTGGGCCGAGAAGTTCCCCTGAAATTCTTTGACTTGGAAGGACCTTTCCAATTTGGTAGTTTCAAAAAGGCGCACAAGGGCTTCCGAAAAATATAAAAAGAAGGCCGGCTTAAATGGGTCACGAGGAAGTGCCGGGCTAATTGGGGCGGTGAATTTTCGGAACGCGTCAATCTCAATCTTTGACAAAATGCCAGATGCAATCAATTCAATGACCCGAATCTGAAAAATTATTCAGTGGTGTTGAACCACCATAATATAACATTTAAATATGACCAAGTGATAAAACTACATTTAAAAAAATATTTAGATACTGCGTGACAATGTAAAAATCATCGAATAATTACTCACCAAGTTACATTTAGTTAGTTAAACAACTTTCGTTGATTAATTAAAAAGTGTCACGTCATTAACTATCTTATCAAATATGTACTGATTTATCTTTTTCCGTAATTTGACTGGATAAAATACCTGATAGTATTAGAGCACATATATAAAAAATGATTAGAAAAATTAAAAATTATACTTTTTGCATACTTTTACTGGGTAAGATGACTGGTAGTGTTTGAAATGTTCTTATACGACACCCTAATTTTTCCATCTCTTTAAATGTAGCTTAATCTAACTTCTCTCCGCTTATGACCAAAAATAAAAATTCCCATTCCCCAAACCCCCGAATCACACGCAAATTATTTGGTGGCCATGGAATATGAATGCAACTAAATGAATAAAATTTATGTGATTCTTTAATTATGAAGAGCGTTAAAACATTACGTGAGTGTGGTCCGACTCATTAAATGATTATTCCAAGCTTACCACGAATTGGCCGAACTCTACAATGGTCCTACTCTTAGCTGTTACTTTGTTATCACTTTCGTTGAGGCTCTAGCAGTAGCTTAGACCTCCTCCAAACACGTCTCAACTTTTTTTCTTCAGAATACTCGCATAAATCTTGCTGTTTCTCCTTTGTCTGACAAGGGCTAATTACGCTTTCCGCTCCTATATTTTTCCCAAACTTCAATTCGCTCCCATATTCGCAATTAAGGTGAGACGTCAATATCCATCCATACTCCGCCTTGTAACTTCTCATAGTGATATACATTAATCTACTTTTTCATACTTACGTGTCTGCATATGATTTCGTAAATTCATAATAGACATGGTGGTAATTATACTTACACCTCGACAAATATTTAGAGGACTAATTTCATCGTCCACTCTGAACCCATAAGATTTAATAGCAAAATTATAAGAGGGAGCAAACTTCTAATTAAATCTTAGGATTTGACCACCAAACCAACACTTTGATGAGGTTATACTACAGTGTAATTTTACAATCACGTTGTCGATGTTGGAAGTGACATTTGAATTAAAATGCTAGAACACGTTTAGGGGTATAAAAAATGTTATAAGATCATTATTTTGGACCATTTCATTGGAATATATTCTTTGTATTATTTATATTGATTCATTATGTTGCAATGATATAATACTCGAATAAGTTAGTTATAAGGAAGAAAGAAAGCCATGGCCTGCCGCAGTAGTCGATGTCTTGTTGACTGGCTTATTGGGTCTGGGAGTTTAAATCTCACTGACCACAACAACTCCCCAAGATATAGAAAATGAATTCACAAGTAGTTACACAATTTATTGATAAATTTCATGGAAATGCCTATGTTGAATATATCAAATAAATATTCTATGAAATTTGGTTTGTAAATCGTATGGATAAACTAATTTAAAAATAACAAATCTAAGAGTGGAAGCAAATATTCTTACTAAATTTGTTTTTCAATAACTCTCGTGCAACAAATATTCTTACTAATTTTTTTCTGATATAACTTTTTAATTTGATGAAAATTTCATTTCACGACATTTATTTGCGATACTTTAATAATGTTTAGAAAAGGAATGTAAATGTGTGAATAAAGTTCGTGGAAGGCTGAAATAATAAATGACAAAAGTATAATAATTTCCCCTAATTAGTTACCTAATTAATTAATGTTTGTTTTTATTGACTTTTAGGGCAAGAAATAAAAGTTTAGGGTTCATTTGGATGGTAGTAATTATTGATTTATTGACTTATTATTTTTTTGTTTTTTAGTGAAATTTTTTTATAATTTTTTGTTTTTTATTAATTTTTTTATAGTTATTGGTTCGTCTCGATAAGTGATTTTAAAAAAATATAAAATTATGTCAAAAAATTAAAAATAAATTTAAAAAAATAAAAAATAAGCCAAAAATAGTATTTTTGTTGACTTATTTTCATCTTTAGTGAATATTTTTTAACTTTGTACATAATTTTATATTTTTAAAATTTTTTTTATCGAGACGAACTAATAATTACAAAAAAAAATAGCACAAAAATACAAACTGTTTTAGATAAAAATAAAAAATAATTAATTAAATTAATTTGGACCAAATAAAGAGTGATAAGGCAAGTCCTAGCTAGGCTACTAGCCATAACTAGGACAAAACTAGAAGGGGACTTCGCCACAACTCTCTCCTCTCTCTCTCTCTCTCTCCCCAAAAATCAAAATCTCCTCACTTTCTCTTCAAACCAAATCTAAAACCCCCTTTCACCACACTTGTATTTTGGTCTTCTTCTCATACTCTCAATCCCCCCTTTTTATCTCCGAGTCCATTGCACCTCTCTTTCTCTTTCTACTCTCTCTCTTTACCATCTGTTGATTTATGGCCAAAGGAAGTGGACTCTCCATTGATACAGATCGGATCGGAATCTTCCTACACCACCCAACTGTGATCAATTCATTTCCCGACGACACCAACCACAACCGCCGCCGCAACCACCACCACCCGAAGCTGAAGCTTGAACCCATGGAAGCTAACCCAGTACCCAGTACAATTCAATTCCCAGTCAACCTAAACGGCACCACCCACGATGATGATAATCAAGATGTTCCTTCACCGTCCGATGAAAAACGAAGGGTCATCGATGAGATGGATTTCTTCGCCGACAAGAAACAAGATGGCTCCGCGGAGGCGGCCGCTGTCGGTGAATCGGATAAGAAGGATTTGGATGTCAACGTGAACGTAATCCACCCACTTGAATTATTCTCTATCTAGTTCTCTTTATATGATTCCTTCTTTTTCAGTTGAATCACTGAATTGTATTTTAACTTTTTTACGTATATGTTTGTATGTATAGACTGGACTGCGGCTTCTGACTGCTAACACCAGTAATAATCAATCATCGGCGGACGATGGAATTTCCCAGAACTCTCGAGATAAGAGAGCCCAGGTAATTATTTAAAGGCGGTCAGTATTATTTAATATTTCATAATTTTTGTATTTTTTATTAATTTTTTTATATTTCTTTATTCGTTTAGGGAATATAAATTTTAAATAATATAAAAATATCAATTGAAATTAGAGAAAATCTAGTTAATTCGATATTAAATGCACTAAAAATTATATTTTTATTTATTTGTTTTTTTTGCAGTGATTTTTTTGTCTGGTTTGGTGTGAACAAATTTTATAGTTCAATTTTCTACCGTCATTAAAAGCACTTAAGCTAGGAAATATATGTTAATAAAGATAATAAAAGTATATGGTAAGAAAGACTTTGATTGTAAATTATACGTAATGATAATTTAACGCGAGTTATCAAATTTAGAGATATCATAAATTGATATTCCATCTGAATAGGATGGATGATTATATGAAATACATAGATTTAATTCATATAATTTGCACATTATATCTAGTTTACTCAAATGAGTTATTTGAAGTATAAAAACACAAATTAATTATTTGTTGATATTCAAATACAAATATGTTGGAAACCATCCAATTTATGTGAAACTCAAATAATTATGAAAACCACACATGTATTCAACCATTTTAAATGTATACGTGTCTGTGTTTATTGTAAAAAAGGAGTCATATATGTTGTGAAGTTGGTATAAGGGTATATGGGGGTTTTGATTTATGTATATTGGTTTTAGCTGGCGGTGGTGCAAGAGGAGCTGGAGAAAATGAACGCGGAGAATCAACGGCTGAGAGACACGCTCAATCACGTCACAAACAATTACAACTCCCTCCAGATGCATCTGATTGCACTGATGGAACATCAGCAAAATCAAGCTCATAAACCCGATGAGATTTCGGAAGAAAATGATCAAAATAATAATGGAGGACAACAAATGGTGCCCAGACAGTTCATGGACCTAGGGCCAGCTTCCGCCGCCAATACAGATGAGCCGACAATTTCTTCGTCGTCTGAGCGGTTGAGATCGTCGCCACCGCCGCCGGTGAATAACACGGCAACAGCAACGGCGAAGGAGTTGGGCGATGACAGTAGAGAGGATAGCCCAGAAGATGGACCAAATCAAGGGTGGGGCCCAAACAAGGTTCCCAGATTGAACCCCTCAAAAAATGTTGATCAATCAACTGAGGCTACCATGAGGAAAGCCCGAGTCTCGGTTCGTGCGCGATCGGAGGCGCCCATGGTATAAAATTAAATTCAGTGAGCATATATATTTTTTTAATTTCTTATTTCATGGCCTTTATTTTTAATTTAAAAATAATTGGCTTTGTTTTTTGGGGTAGATAAATGATGGATGTCAATGGCGGAAGTACGGGCAGAAAATGGCGAAAGGAAACCCGTGTCCTCGAGCTTATTACCGCTGCACCATGGCTGCGGGCTGCCCGGTTCGGAAGCAAGTATGTCTCTCTCACTTTAAATGATTTTGGTTGAATGTTGTGCCCATTTAAGTTTACAAACACAATTTCCGCGACATAAATGTATGCATTATTATTTAACACACGGAAGTCTTTCATTATTTTGTGAACTCAATGTGTATTAAATGATTCTAAACACATCTGTTTTCGAATATGAAAACAAAAGTTTATATTTGGGTATTTTCTCTTTGTTGCCAATAGTACGGTACACAAATCCTTAAGATTAAGGAAAAATCTATGGTCTCATGAAAAATTTTAAATTTTTTTTACATAATTTAAAATGAATGGATTAAGTTTTTTTAAGTGGATAAATTTTCAAATCTAAATAAATCTTAACTCTTGATTTTAAATTTTAGACTATTTTTAAGAAAAATTTTCTGGGACCGTAACAATTAATAGACTATTTCAATGGTACTGCTATTTGCAACGTTTGACATATTTATGTGGCTTAAATTAAGCCACTTTCCTAAGGTATTAAATAATCTTCTTTTAAATATAATTTGACTACAAATACGTGTTGGTTATAAATTCAACTTTGGTGACAAAGCCAATTTATACTCAATTTCAAGTGGGCTCAAAGTTTGGTTGTTAACTTTATGAATTGAAATGACATTAATTATATGGCCTTGGAATATTTTTTTTGTTGATGTGGCACACTGTGGTCTATTTTTGTATTTTCTTGATACAATATTTCAACTATAGCATTTCACACTAAATTAGTTTGATAGTGTTGGTTTTATATTTTTTTCAATAACAATTTAAAGTTCACGAGTAATTTATTTCTTGTTCAATTTTGTTTTTGGAAAAATTGGAAAACATCTTTTGGTGACTCTGAAAACAAATTGTTCTATAGAATTTCCTGAGAAAAACACTTGTGAAGTTGTGATTGTAACGTCCCGTTTCCGTCTTTTACAATATTGTCTTTGTCTAAATTTCAAGAATTCTTAATAGGTCACTAATCTCTGAATTGCTCTAAGACGAACACACTTAACTATAAAATTTTATTTGGTTTTGGCATCCTTACGGTTTTTAAAAACATTGTACAAAGTATGACATGATTTATTATAAATAGTACTGAACTTACATCCACCACGATGTGAGACTTTTGACCACTAATCCGAAAACCCATTGAGACTTTTTCTTCTAGACGCTAGGCCTCACAGCTGACACCACTGCCTTGCTAGAACATTTGTTAGTGGTTTGAGAACAAATGGTAAAGAACTTGAACATTGGTTGTATATGTTTCGGGCACGACCGTCGTGCTACCTGATGTTGGGCGTCGTCCCGAGATGTGCTAAAGGGTAATCTATCCCACATGCATGTATGTTTCGGGTATGGCTGTCGTGCTACTTGACTTGATGTCGGGTGTCATCCCGAGGTGTGATAAGGGATAACTAGTCTCAATGATACACCTTACCAATCCACTTTTACATTTTCCTACAAAATAAAAACAAGAAAGAGAAAACAAATACAATGTTGTGCAAGTTTACAAGCACAATTTTGTACACAAATATATACAAAATTTATTTGGTGCACGTGAAATCTTTCATTATTTTGTAGATTTGACAATTTCGAATACATCTTCGTCTAAATCCGTAGTAGACTTTCTCTACAATATTAGGTATAAACCCATATTTGTTTTCCCTGTTCAAAATCACTCTCTTTATACAGAGAGCTAAAATCACACTGCTCTAATCCGAATCACTTCATCAGGTCCAAAGATGTGCCGAAGACAGAACAATCCTCATCACAACCTACGAAGGCAACCACAACCATCCCCTCCCTCCGGCCGCCATGGCAATGGCCTCCACCACCTCCTCTGCTGCCCGAATGCTCCTCTCAGGTTCAATGCCCAGTTCCGACGGCCTAAGCCACCACCCCAATTTCATACCCAGAACCCTCCTCCCCTGCGCCTCAACCATGGCCACAATCTCAGCCTCTTCTCCATTCCCCACCGTCACCTTAGACCTCACCCAAAACCCCAACAACCCATTACAATTCCAAAGGCCCCAAACCCAATTCCACGTCCCCTTCCCAAACCCAAATCAGAACTTTGGGGCGGCGGCTGCCGCTCTATTACCTCAAATATTTGGCCAAGCAGCTTATAATCAGTCGAAGTTTTCTGGCCTTCAAATGTCACAAGATACGGAGGGCGGCCGAATGCCACAGCAGAACCCGTTGGCTGATACGATGAATGCCCTCACGGCGGATCCTAATTTCACGGCGGCTCTGGCGGCGGCGATTAGTTCTTTCATTGGCGGTGGGCATCCGAATAATAATGGTAATGCCAATGCCAATGCCAATGGATCAAACAGCAACAACAATGGCAATGACAACAAATAGAAGACAACACTTCAAGTTTCCGTCTTTGAGTTTTTCTTCGGCTGTGGTTTGGGCTGGCCAAATTGTGCGATGGGTTCAGTATTGGGTCCAAGTTTATAGAATTGGCGTAGATCATTTTTGGAAGAAAAAAATAGAATAATCTAATAATCATAGCCACATAATTTGCAAGGCTTGTTGTAAAAATCATGGACAAAACAATATGATTTTGAAGATAGTCGTTAATTTTTTTTTAAAGACAAAAGTAATTAATAAAATCATGCAGTGTGATTATCTGATACTATTATGTTCGTTTAAATTCGGTTTTGGAGCTTGATCGGTCTGGTCCGGTTTGGTTCGATTCGATTGAATTTTTGTAAAAAAATTCGGTTCAGTCTTAATTTTTTAGATCTAAACACCAGACGAGACTAGAATAAAGCACATTAATTTTTGTTACAATTCATATTTTTTGTAAGTTATATTTGTTTCATCATAATTTTTTTTGTTAATTTTTATTTTTTTAATCTGTACTCTTTTAACTTTTGGGTAATTTAAATTAGAGTCCTATTTACTTCTGCGGCTTAGGTTTTCATCCCATCTACTCTTTGAACTTATGTTTTAATCATATTTTTGTATGATTTGACAAATTTGTTATTAATTTTGAGGGGTACTTTACCCTCTTATCCTTTGGGTAGTTAATTCTTAATTTGTTAAGTTTAAATTTGTAGCACTAATTTAGGCTTAAAACATATCTTTAGTAATTATCTTCACAATTTTATGAAAATACACCATGACCTACAGGTGTTGTTTCTTACCTGCAAATTTATCATGATATTTGTAAATTAATCATAATTTAGTGTTTTACCCTGCAAATTTACTATGAAATCTGTCAATTTATCAGATGTCATGCGTTACCTTCAAATTTATCATATATCATAATATATGCAAATTTATCATGGACAACAGGTGTTGTTCCTTACCTACAAATTTACCATGACTTTCAAATTTATCATGATATCTAAAAATATACCATGACCTGTAAGTGTTGTTCCTTTTGAGCAAATTTATCATGATATCTGAAAATGTACAATGACCTTTAAATATACCATGTCTGAATCAGTATCATCCAAATCAAACTTGTATTGCAACAATTTGTACCTTATCCTAGCTTGTAGTCCGACAAAAATAATTCGATTTTCGTTGTCCTTCTCAAGTAGCAGTCAAATCAAATACGTACTCCGTATTTCGGTACCTGCGGTCAATTTTTTGTAGATGTGGTGTATTGTTTGTATGCAATTCCTATGAGTTGATGGATTCTGGAGCCCTAGATTTATGGTGATGATTGTTAGCTATTTTTTTCAGTCCCACGATTTTAGGAGAGACGAGTTCGATATTTGGAAGAGAACTATTAATGATGTGTTTTTATGAATTTGCTGCTAACCTCGGTTAATGTCAAGATAGGGTAAATTTGATATTTTTTAAAAAAAAGGACCAAAAATTAATGTTTGTAAGTACATACGATGAAAAAATAACAAATACTTAAAGATGAAACTAAAAAATAAGTTCTTCTTAATTTTTTGTAACATGTATTTTTTCATGCTAGACTTAATTATTTAATAACTTAAATAATTATGTCTTAATAAAAAATTCTCTCTGTTTTCTAAACATTTGGTCTTATACAACCAAACATTTGGTCTTGTACAACCAAACTGCAGCCCCCATGAGCAAGTAATAGAATTGACTTCGGCCATCAAGGATCTGCCAAGATTTGCTTTGACACAGGATTTTGTTCTGCTTTTTATTGGGTCCTCTCGATAGTAGACAATGAAATTGATTACTCATGTAGCGTTTGAAATCTATATTAGATTTTTTGAAAAAATTTCATAGATTTTTTATCTGTATTTGCAAAATATTTAATACTAAGTTAGTGCCGATCGGAGTTGGATTTTCGACGAGCACTTTAACGATCAAGTTGGCCTCCAGTAAAGAGTAAAAGCAATTTAAAAGTAGTTCTAGCGCGAGCGTGTACGTACCTGAAATAGTAATGCCCTATAAATATTTATAGCGTAGGGGACCAACTGCTTGCCGTAGGCTTCGGTCGAGAATGTAGCGTCATGGTTCGGGAACTATGGAGGTGCTGCCACATGTCCCACGTCCGTACAGATCGGGCGGGTATGCCTGCACGTCCCCTTGAAAAGCAGAGGGCACGTCCTCAAGTGCTGAGGCCAAACGTAGAGCGCCAGGAGTTTTGGCCGAGGGACAAGAGATGCAACGTTTGGATGCTTAGCCGAACGATGATGCTGAATGTCATTTAGGATAATTTAATCCGTCCAATGAAGACGAGCTTCTGGCTTTTGAGTCGAGCTTATATCTGGCCCAGAAAAAAATGGGCCGAAAGTGATCGTGCACCGAAGGTCTACTATTGTACATTCCGACCTACCACAACTCAAAAAGCAGTCGAATTATGTGTTAATTAATCTAAACGGCATTTATCAAGCATGTCTGATATATATATGTGTGTGTGTACACAATTCTACCAAGGCTATTTCTCAATTCTATAAACATATATAGGGGCACAATAAGATGCCAATTATCAAGCCAAAGATTGGCTGATAACCCATTGCCATAGTTTAAGGATCATCGTAATTGTCCAGGTGGAATGAGGAGGAAGAGCCATGATCCAAATACGATGATTTTTTATCAGGTGAGTGTGGATCCATTTTACACACAATGTGTCAGCATTTTCTTACAAACATCCCAGAGGTTTCTCAACATAGAGGCCTTATTTTATTGTAGTAATCCTTGAGCTTCCTAAAACCCAACCCTCCTCCTCATTCTTTCTCTTGTTTGAAGCACCTCCAACAAAGTTGTCAAATTTTTTTAATAGTCTATGTGGTCATTTGATATCTTTAAATTTAACATTCAAATTTTTTTATCTTCAACAAAGATGTTAAATTAGGATATTTAAGGTAAACAGACATTTAAAATTGAGGCATTTAAAATAAAAAAATATTTGACACTTAATGTCAAATTGACATCAAGTAGCAATTTTTAATTGCCACATAAGATTTGACAATATTTTTGATATTTTTGTTGGACTTAATTTTGATGTCATTTTTTGAAAACTCAATTGTCACATTGCATTTAACATCTTTGTTGAATATGCTCATCTAAATTGTTATTCAATACTCCATCTCACAAAATGATAAAAATGGAAAAGTGAATATTAAATTGTTTATTGTACAGATCTGAAATTTTGATGGGAAGTGTATTTAGAGCATGTACAAAAGACTAGCTAAATAACTAATTTAGGTGTAATAGTTAGGCAAACTTCACAAAAACACTTTCAGCAGACTAGGCAAGTAGTTACGTGAACTAACATTCGTTACAATATCTAGCCAAATCTATTGAGGTATTATTCATTTTTTTCTTGGTCAACGAACGAATTTTTTTTATTTATTATAAGAGATTCAAACATCAATACAGTAGAAAAAATGTGGAGACTTTTAATCCGTGTTGTGATTTCACTCACGAATTCAAGATCCACCGAAGGTTTCTGGATACCTAGCCTGCAACTATTTTTGGAAATTTGAAGAGACTCGAGGGTGTGAATGAAATAGGATACCGAAGGATTTCTCAGCAACTGGAAGGTCTCTTCCATTACGTACCCAATAGTTTCCAATTAAGACTATATGATCCTCATTCATGGCATGCAATTACCAAAGAGTTTTTCGATTTCAGCATTTCAAAGGTCTCATTGTTCTTTATATATCAATTTGATTTTTGGTTGTTAGACACATGAAATTCTGTCTACAACAAGCTTTCACGATTTCGTTTCTTCAGAAGAGAGAGAGAGGCAAACACAAGAAGGTTTGACAGGCAAGGTTAGGTCTTACTTTATTCGTGGAGCTATTTTATCCTGAGAGACAACGCTAGAGCTATCCTCTAATACCCACAGTGAGGTGACGATTTTATCTCAAGAGGACTGTGTAAAACACCTGACTTGGTTCAGTTAGATCGACACTTGATTTATTTATAATTTTTGATTTACTGGTGGTTTGATAACACGTTTGGGTCTCTTTGTGGCTATGCTTTCCTGCTGCTTCTGCTGTTGCTGATCAAGTTGTTTCCCTGGTTGAGAATCATCCAATTCTATATTCTCTAGTTCGACCTGAATACCTTGATGCATGCTACCTTCTCCTGACTCGGGTTTCTGAACATCTGAATGTGTCTTGACCACAGAAGCTTCGTCAAATATCACATCCCTACTGATCACCACCTTCTTTGTTTTTGGATCCCAAAGCTTGTACCTTTTTATCCCTTTTTTATATCCAATAAAGATACACTGTTTGGATTTGGCATCAAGCTTCGACCACTCGTTTCTTAGAACGTGAACATGAGTTGGATACCCAAAAATTCTTAGAACTGAATAGTCTACCTCTTTGTTTGTCTACACTTCTTTTGCCACCTTTCTGTTCAGAGCAATACTTGACGACTTGTTTATAACACAGACTGCTATATTCACTGTCTCTGCCCATAAATTCTTTGGGAGCCCTGCATTAAGTCTCATACACTGTGCCTTTTTTGCTATGGTTCTGTTCATTCTCTCTACCACCCCATTTTGCTGCGGTGTCTTTCGAACTGTCCAGTATTGTTGTATCCCATGCTCCTCACAAAACGTCAAAATTTGTCATCCTCGTATTCTTTCTCATTATCAGTTTGGAGACACTTGATCCGTTTTTCTATCTGGTTTTTCACTTCAGCTTTCCACACCATGAATGTTGTAAACACCTTAGACTTGTGATGCATAAAGTAAACCCGAACTTTTCTCGAATAATCATCAATAAAGGTCACGAAATACAGAGCTCTCCTTTTCGAGGCTACCCTCACTGGCCCTCAAACATCTGAATGAATATAGTCAAGAATCCCCTTAAATCTTTGCGTGGCATGTTTAAACTACACCTTACACTGTTTTTCTAGAACACAGAATTTACATAACCCAACTTTGCACTATTTTACCCCTTTCAGCAGATTTCTCTTATGTAGCTCCAACATTCCACGTTTCCCCATATGTCCCAACCGTATATGTCAAAGAATGGTATCATTAGTATTGTCCATTGTGGTGGCAGTAGCTCCACCTACAATAATACTCCCTGTCAGCTTATAAATATTTCCTAGAACCTTTGAACCTTTTATGATCACCAAAACACCCTTCGTTACCTTCATGACTTCACCTTCAATTTTACACCCACAATCATTAGAGTCTAAAGTTCCCAGCGAAATTAAATTCTTCCTCAAATCTGGGACATGTCTAACCTCACCCAAGGTTCTCACAACGCCATCAAACATTCTGATTTTAATTGTGCATATTCTTATGACTTTACACAACCCATCGTTATCCATAAGAATATTACCACAATCCACTGATCTATAAGTGTCGAACCATTCCCTGTTAGAGGACATGTGATAAGAACATACTGAATCCAGAATTCACGAATCTGCTAGATGATCTTGATTGGTAGAGATCGAAAGCAAATCACCATCCTTTGAATCATATTGCTACACCACGTTTGCAGTATTTAATGGTCCCGCTTTATTCTTCCCTGTCTTTCCTTATTTCTTCTTCTACCTGCCTCATTTTCCCTTATTCGGACAGTTTTTCTTGAAGTGACCCTTTTCATGGCACCTAAAACACTTCAACTCAGAACCGTCCTTTGCTGTTGATTTTCCACGCT